>OY754968.1:11153106-11240606 GCA_963576475.1 Molanna angustata | reverse complement strand
GATTTACAAAATATAATGTTTCTATGGTAAAAAAAAAGATAAATAGTGATGAAATTCTATTAATAACACCAATCCTATTGAACTGATTTGGGGTAACTGTAAAGAATATTACAACAAAAATATGGGTCGCAACGGTTTTGGAGATGAAAAAGTTTTGAGTATGTAGGATGAAGCTTCGAAACAATGTAATGCGGATCTATGGACAAAATGTACAGAAAAAGCAAAAAAAATAGGTATATTACCTTGGTGGAATACACTATCCAAGTTCGATGAAAATATGAACCATCTCACTATTCATGTTGGGAATACAAGTGATGATGACACAGAGGATTTCGCAGTCTTCTATCCCAACTCCATTGCGAACGTTATAGGACTTTAAAATTCTGTTCATCCTTGGAGCGAATTTTCGTCAGACAACACAAGGACTACCATCAAGCATATTTCATACCTCTGCCAACAAGAGGCTAACTCCAACCGTGGAGGCCCGCCAATCAAACTCGGATCAAGTACCAACAAGCCGCTGACGGAGAGCGACGAGTGTCCGTCGAGCAAGGTATATATTGTCCATAGGTAAGAATTGAAGGGGGCACCGACCTATTTCCCAGAATCCTAGGATGGGGCTACATCCATAACCAACTTTACTGGCTAGGCCCATATGGCCTCAACCTACCCCCAAAGAACGATGACAGAAATTAGGTGTCATATTTAATAGTAATGTTGACGGAATTTATTTACTAATTGCGATGTATTTAACCGATCTCCGTGGCACAGTTGGTAAGCCGTTTGGCTTTTGTGTGGGCTTTCTGGGTTCAATCCTCAGCAGAGGATAATTTTTTTTTAAATAGATATGTTCTTGTAAAACAAGTACATATACATCTTCCTACGTTCCCTAAAATAAGCATAAATGCTTATGCTATAGGTGAACAAAATCGGTCGAGGCAGGATTCGAACTCGCGACCACTGGATTACTAACCCAATGCGCTAACCGCTCTGCCATCGACCCATCTAATTTAATTTATTTAAATTCTTTTCTCACGCAATCATTCCATCTCTGGGCTCGAAATACTGATTAATTGAAAGAAATTGCCATGTGCCAAGAAACTCGCCACTTGCGCAAGGTGCAAGGAAGTAATAGTTACAAGCAATAATTACATTCGTTATTTTCCAAAATACATACAAATCGTTGCAAAATTTAATAAAATGTAAAATCGGTAAAATGTGTGTTGGCAACATATTTCAGTTTTCCTTACATTTCAACACATCCTAGATATCTGTTCTCTAAATCTTAATAAACAAAGTTTTTTTCCAAAAATAAATTCGAAAACAATTCACATTAGTCATTATTCTCTATAGAAAAACGATGTGGCCTACCAACCGAAACGTCGAAAATCCCCCAGAAAAATTCCGCACTTCGATTCATACAAAATTTGCTAAATACGACATCTATTATATTATAATAAAAATCTATGGGAGTGCTAGCTGTCAAAACCAAAAGTGTGTTACATTGTTAGAGTGAGACAGCTGCTGCAGAGGGTATTATTCTCTCTCTTTCTAACTTGTATATATTTATTTCAAAGGAATTATAGGGAGTTATTATAATGAAAATCAAAGAATACAAAATTAAATTATGTTTTTATTAAAAATTATAAAACAATATTTCATAAAAAAATATTTATTAATATAATAATAAAAAATACGTACTGTTTAAATGTTTTGAAACAAGAGATAAACTATAATTTATGTACAAACAAGAGATAAATAATTAGATTATTATTTAGAGATTACTTACTTAAATATTATAAATAAAATACTTGTGATGGTAAAAAAATGTAGCCTGATGAAAACAAATAATTTTGTTGAAAATTTATTTTTAAAGAAAAAGTTCGCTCTTGGAAAAAAGTTATGATACATTTACATGGAATTAAATGACCTGTACGATAGCAAAATAAAAAGGATTCAAAGCGCTAATTCTCCAGTAAAGAAATTCTGCTTACATAACACAAGCACAGGAATATTTTTCATCACTACCACATTCAAATTAACTTAATACATAATAATCATAATACGAATACCTACATAGTATTAAAACGAGTGGGTTGTGGCTAACACTAAACTCTCCACACCATAGTCAGCGTTCATTTTTTTCTCGAAATGATGACAATCTCTAAATGCATTTTTATGAAGAACATTTATATTAGATTCTTAAACAAATATAAAATTCCCGGATGACAAAAGTTTTCACAATACGCCATACACACAAAAAAATTGTCACGAAACTCATAGTACCTACCTATGCACTTTCTACATGATACCCGTTGAGAAATTTTAAGTAAAATTGCATTACTAGCAAGATGAACACGTATGAGACAGTGTATCAATGTTGATGAGGCGATGTATATGTGTCAAGATATAAGAATGCGGTGTTAGGTTCTCATTGCCTACCCCTTGAGGGAGATAGAAGTGTAGAAGTATTGCACACCTGTCCTGAAGGAAGCAGAGGGAGACCTAGGATGAGATGGCTGGACGACATTGAGGGCTATAATATACAGGGTTACAGGTTTAGTCGTACAGAAGATTAAAGGACGTTATTATTTAGGTCATTTCTGATGGATTTGATGCCAAATGTTAGGTCCGAAACTTAACCGTTATGGAGATATTGAATTTTAAAGATAAAAAAAATTGGCTATTTTATCAATTTTTTACGGATTAGAGGTCTTAGGGTCCGTTTTTTTATGTATCTAGTTAGAGGGCATTTCAATTAATAAAAATGATTAACAAAAACTGAACCTACTACTAACAGCTTAAAAATACAGCTCGACAACAGTTAGAATTAAAGAATTATCACAAAGTGATTTTAACTTTGAAGCGCTTTGTTTGAAAAAAAAATTATGGAACTTATTCTGCAAATAATTGTAAAAACTTCTAGGTTTCTTTAGCTATTCAAAAAGATATAACACTTGCTATTAATAGTCAAACCATTGACCAAATAACAGTTAAGGTAGTAGAGGGTATATTTTAGTTTAAGGAAAAAGAAGCTAAAATACGTAAGCATTAATTTTTGGGGAAATAATGATTTTATTTTTTTATTATTTGGGATAATTTTTTTTTGAAATGGCAACATTTAGTTTTGTCAGCTGAGATAAGAAACGAAAGAAAAAAGGCGCTGAGTTTTGCCGCGTGTGGGAAAATTCTAAATTCAAAAAGATGAACGATTCTTTTTAGTTTCAATTTTTTTTTATCAAAAAAGGAAAAAAATTTAAATGTATGGCCGTGCCGCCAGCAGTCGATTTTTAACAGATAACTTCTCGTCTCAAGTCCGGTGCCCTAGAGCCGGCAAGAGCCAAGCCTGGTGCAGCTGGCTGGGTTTAATCCTGAGACTGTTGCCTTGGCTGAACCGTAGAGGCCTTTGCGCGTTTCGGCGAGTCGCCTGCCAGGGTTTCGTCCGACGGATTCCCACGGTCGGGCTGTGCCACCTAGGTGTTTCCATCGGCTCTAAGCCAACTAAGTTTTCTTCTTTGCATACGTTGGGCTGGACACGGACCTTCCCAGTGGCTGAGGACGTCCACCGACCCGTAGTGCCAACGCAGACTACGCTAGGTGGGCTGTCGATCCACCACCATCGACAGGGGTCCAAGCTGGGAGACCACGTCCTCACGGTGAGTGGCCTTTAATATTCTCTTACTTTGGTCCAGTTAGTATAACAGTATATTCGAGGGGAGTGACACCTTGAGACGACGCTTCACGTCGTCCCTACCTCCACCTTAACTGCACACGTCTGCGCTGAGTGCTGTTCGGAGTTGGTCAGCGGCCTTGCCCTCTGAGTCTCCGGACAGCGTGAAGCGAAGGAGTGTCAGATTGGCGCCCAACGTGGGGCGCCAATCTGACACTCCTACGCTTCACGTCGTCCCACCCTCCACCTTAACTGCACACGTCTACGCTGAGTGCTGTTCGGGGTTGGTCAGCGTCCTTGCCCCCTGAGTCTCCGGACAGCGTGAAGCGAAGGAGTCAAGTTGTCTATGGAAAACTAATCAGCTCCAGGTCTATGCACTTTACACATATGATGTATGTAAATATGAAGTCGATCGGACTTATAGTTTGGGCTGTAGAGAGGACACAAAAAGGATAATTCCATACTTCGAACACCGTACGCGTACGACATACGCCATAGATACAAACACATCGCGACGAAACTCACAGTGTGCACTCTCTACATGATACCCGTTGAGAAATTGATCTAAAAATAATACGCTTTAAAATTGTGAAATCATGACTCTCCACTATTCCATAGTATGGAGAGTAAAAAATACAATTTACCTAGTAATTTACAATTTACATGTGATATTGTAAGTTGTGACTAATAAAATAAATAAATAAAAAGACAGAACAATTTGTAAGATTCTCTAAACATTTTCATAATTTTAATGTTCACAATTTCACTTTAAATTAATTCATCTTCAACTTTTCAATTACATACAAATTGATAAAGTATAATATTTTCAATACCTACACCTCAAATAATATTTTATTATATTTGATTGTTATTTTGACATTCAAAACTACTTTGAAAATTACTCTTTCACTATTACTATAATTATGTAAATTATGTAATACAAGTATATAATTAGGTATCATTCCAAGATCTAAAATGAAATCGTCTAAAAAAACTTTCAAACGTTGTAAAATTCTCGTTAAACAGGAAATGTTCCCTCTTCCCTGAAACCGAGGTTTTGAGGGGATCGTGGGCTGAATTCCAGCGTAGAAAGACCCTGTTCGAATACGGGTCACTGGCAGGTGACATTACATCTACGCATCTTAAGCTTTTAGAAGGAATGATACAGGCCCGCCCCGGCCTCTGATCCGCGAGAGAGATTCATCGTCCTTCTATTCGAGTAGGTCGTGGTTTCGTTTTTCTTTTTTCCATTTACTCATGGGGACTTACTCGAATCGTTTTAATTCTCTATGATTAGATTTCGTAAGGATTATATTTTAAACAGTGTGGCAACACCGGTTTTTCACCGCACACACGAGTTTGTAAATTTAAAATTTGAAAAAGGAAAGAAAAAGGACTTTGGCCCAGCCGCCAAAGGTGGAGAATAAAAAAAAACTACTAAACTAGAACTGAATCAAGGAATATACAAAACCTTTGGACTGACCAGCGAATTTCGTGAAGTAAAAGGTGCCAGTCCCTATCTACCAACAGAACTTGGCCCCACATCTCGACACGGGGCAAAAATCAGGTCACATAGCAAGCCTCATTTTTGTTGTTGACCTTATTTTTTTACTTTGTATTCATAATAGCCAATATTGTGACTGCGGAAGCCTTTGCAGTGGCTCACTTACATAGATCAGGGTCCTCTAATCACAAGGCGTAGCTTACATTCTAAATTTCAATAAGTTAACTCGCATTTATTTTTTATTTCTTATAAACCTGACTCGTTACGCTCTGTTGATTTATGGACAAGGGTGCAGTAGCACCGAAACAGGGCCGGCTGTCCCGTGTGGCGAATGAAGCCAACTTTTGCCTGTACGTGACCCCCACTCCAACGCTTCAAATACTTATATTATACCCAGATATTCTATTTCACTTCCATGTACCAGGCTACCACCGCAATAATCCCCTCGTGTACCACCATAGCCTAGGACGTCCCGTCGGCCTACGATTTGAGTGGTCTGCTGAACGCCTCCATCAGCAGACAGTTCAAGAGGAGAAGACCACGTCCTTGGGTGAGTGATCTAAGTTTCTCTCGATCCCAGACTGAAGCTGGTCTGACAAATAAACAGGACGCCTAACGCCCCGTTGCACTGGATGCCCTTCATCTGCGGCTCTTCAAGCGCGGAGGCACATCAGAAACACATAAATCTAAAGTTGAGATCTGCGAATGGGATAGATTCATAGCAGAAGAGGAATTTGATTTTGCTAACAAGTCAGCTGTTTCATTACATTCGATGCCAAGGTGGCCAGGAATCCAGGTCAAGGATATGTCGTAATTAGCAGACTTTAGTTTAAACAGTTTGTATTTTATTGAACATAAAGGATAATCTAGTCTAGAGGGTTAACAATGTCAGAAGAAATATTTTGAAGTGCATTAAGAGAGTTCGACGAAATCACAGCATTATGTAGATATTTTATATGATGTTTCGATCTGAATCAAAGCCTGTTCAATGGCAAAACATTCAGGGTATATCTTCATGGCTCCATGAAGCAGAGCCCAACTGATGTCTCGCGACATGGTTTCCTGAGCGCAAAGAACGACGATTCACGTTCAAAGAGTGCGGCCCGTGCCAAAATTATTCTGTAAAAAATTTGTTTAAAAAAGAATGATTTTTCTTTTGACATTTTTTCTTGTTGTTGCTGATCTATTTAAACAGGGGAGTCGAATCAAAAGAGCCGATCCCAAGTACCTAAATGGGAAGAAGAGGTACAGGAAATAAAAAATACACAATACTTTGATACTTACTTATATAATATGTATTTTTATTAACATGATTTTATGAGTAAATAAAATTTAAGTATATTGTTATATAGAAACATACCTATATGTTGTATTAAATGAATTCATCTTCATAGGAGATAAAACAAAAAGTATTATAAACTTATTCATATTATATATTCCTAATGAATATTGAAAAACTTTTCATTTCTATAATAGGAAATTATTTATTTAGGAACTTTGACTCAAACTAATAACTGATAGCGATAAAAGAATGTTTGACTGCATAAAAAGAAACAAAAAGATGACTTTAGAAACGTTTCCGACGTTGAACCAAGATATTATAAAAAAACTAGCAAACCCTCACAGCCTTGCTTGTGCATGCATCTTTTGCATGTCCCATGTTCCCGTTTTACATTAGAAATATGTAAATCAGCGATGGCTATCATGATATTATAATTTGTTAGTTTTTCTCACACAACAGTAAATCTATACAAAAAATTTCCTCTATATGTACCTATACCTATCTCAATCTTTATAATTTTAATTTTGTTCGAAATAAAATTTCATAACAAAATACTTATCTAAATCATAGATTTTAATTATATTATACTAGATGTCGTAGTTAGCAAATTTTGTATGAATCGAAGTGAGTCATTTTTCCGGGGGATTTTTGACGTTTGGCTTCCAGACCACATCGTTTTTCTATACAGAATAACGACTAATGTGAATTGTTTTCGGATTTATTTGCCGAAAAGACATTTTAATTATTAAGGTTCAGAGTACAGTTATCTAGGATGTGTTGAAATGTAAGGAAAACTGCAATATGTTGCCAACCAAAACGTCAAACGCGCGGTATTCCATGACTCACTTTTGCACGGAGTACCTACTTCATCTAGTATATTATAATAAAAATCTGTGATCTACATATTTCCATTAGGTATTTTTAAATATAAAGGTTATTTTTTTCAGTAAAAAAGCTTTCACATATTTTTGTATCTAATCTGGTAAAGAAACATCTGAATATTGAATAGTATTCATATTATACTCTTTGGTGAATAGTTGCAATAATTGATAATATAGCCATGATTATTTTTGTTTTATGTAACAAAAATACCATTTTAATAATAAAACTAAATAGCAGATGTACAAGTTCAAATTTCAAATGGCACATTAAGCAATAGGAAGCATGACATTTAATCAAGTATATAATTTGGGATTTTGTTTGTAGAGCCATTTGAAGACTTGATGCCTTATCCTAGAAACGTCAGCTGCATATGTCCTACAGCATCCACCGATGTAAGTAACACCCAAGTCCAGCCATTCATGGATGAAACCTTCCACAGGTTCGGCCTTGTCACGATCAATCCACCTGAAATGAAGACAACGAAAACAGCATATTTAATTAAGAATAGTTAAATGAAGTATAATTATGAACTAAATGATTAATTACTAAAATTTGTTCGTACATAATTGCTAGGAACACATTTATGTAATACATCAATATTCCAACTGTATGTAGATTTGTTCAACAGAACTTTTTTCTTTTAACATATCGACAAAGTATCAAGCCAAGATACGCGAGGTCTATATTTTTCACGGTTTTTCCAATTTTGAAGTCAAAAAACACCAACTTAGAGGATTCGCAACATATATGTTCTTTATACGGATTTACTCAGTAGAACTCGGAGTAGAACATTTATGTGTCTATGTGTCCCCCTCCCTTTATAACTTTTGATCCGCTCAATTTACAGAGCCCAAAATTTTAGAATATATAGATAGTTAACCTACAAAGCTTTCATACTCAGAATTTTGAATTTTCGTTTCAGTCAGGGGTTATCAACTTTTGAATTCTTACTTGTTTATATGCTCGCTCACGCGAGTCGCTATTATTACTACATAAACCTAACCTAAGAATGCAGAAAAGAAAAGAAGAACGAAATCGATCTTCTCGAGTTTGGACTGGCCCGCCAACCGCTCTGCCCCCACCCATATGAGTCTAGATATTTTCACTTAATATATTTACATACGAAGAATCATTGAAATAGAACAACGCGGCAAAAAAATATCCCTTAATTTATGTATTTATGTAAAAAGAATCATAGAAATCGGACAACGCGGTAAATAATTATCACTTAATATATTTACATACAAAGAATCATTGAAATCGGACAACGCGGTAAAGAATTATCACTCAATATATTTACATACAAAGAATCATTGAAATCGGACAACGCGGTAAAGAATTATCATTTAATATATTTATATACTAAGAATCATTGAAATCGAACAACGCGGTAAAGAATTATCACTTAATATATTTACCTACATACAAAGAAACATTGAAATCGGACAACGCGGTAAAGAATTATCAGTTAATATATTTATATACAAAGAATCATTGAAATCGGACAACGCGGTAAAGAATTATCATATAATATATTTATATACTAAGAATCATTGAAATCGAACAACGCGGTAAAAAATTATCCCTTAATATATGTATTTATGTAAAAAGAATCATTGAAATCGGACAACGCGGTAAAGAATTATCACTTAATATATTTACATACAAAGAATCATTGAAATCGGACAACGCGGTAAAGAATTATCATTTAATATGTTTATATACTAAGAATCATTGTAATCGGACAACGCGGTAAATAATTATCATTTAATATATTTATATACTAAGAATCATTGAAATCGGACAACGCGGTAAAGAATTATCACCTTATATAATATTTACATAAAAAGAATTATTGAAATCGGACAACGCGATAAAGAAGGTATATAGGTACCTTAATACATAAAAAAATCACGTAGACTTGATAATCTCCTCCTTTTTTAAAGTCGGTTAAAAATGCGAGTAAAATCTATGCATTTATTTTCTTGACATTTTATTTACAATTTATGTATACATATTATACATTACATAATGTATAATAACTATATTACACCCTAGGAAGCAAATATAGCGAAAGAAGACATGTCTGTGGCGATTTTATTTTTCTAGAAATTACTGCTGCCGTTACAGATAGATAGGTACTTACTTTATATTATACTGACAGATAAAGGATTGACCGAGATAAGTCAGGCAAGAGATTAAGATGGGTTAACTACACAATACGACAACACTATTCTTTGTCGAGATTGAAAAAAATCTATTTTTGATACTATTTATACTATTTTCTTCGATACCTACTCTAGCATTATTCAAAAATAGTTGAGATAAACACATTTTCTTCTTAACAAAATGTACTTTCACCTGTAATAGTGCATTCCATATAATAACTGTGAATTTACTTCTACGGAGTTGCTAACATTTTGAATATTTCGCTACACTGTAAATTTACGTGAAAGATCATACTGAAAGCAATCAGCAGCGGAGAGAGACGGCTGAATAAAGTAAAGTAAGTCATCGTGGGGTAGGAAGTTTGTCGACTTCCACGTGGTCTACCCCGGGTTAAGATAAAAGACAAACAGTTGGTGCTGTTAAACAGCAAAAAAGGCGCAAAATAAAATAAACACGAAAAAGCCAAAGCAAATGAAAAATATAGCATCGTATAATATAGAGGGTTGCTAGTGACTGGATGCAGAAGGTCCAGGACAGAGAAACCTGGAGAGAGACATGAGGAAGGCATATGTCCGCCAGTGGACAGAGACGGCTTGATAAAGTAAAAAGTAATTTTACGAAGTCTTTTATCGTTTTTGGGAGTTTGATTAAAAAATAACTTGTACGATTCTTACTTTGTGACGAATACTACAGAATTTTATACAGTGATGTTCAATTCTAAACCTTGTCATATGCTGTCACATATGACAAGGTTTAGATTTTTCATCTGACAACACTGAGAAAGAAATGTAATGATGTAAAATAATTTAGCGAAACGGTCTTTATTTTTATATTTTATACCTGAACAACCAAAGAGTATCATAACGCTATGATTCTATACTCTTATAACGCTTGGAAAATTTCACAAAAAATGGGATAAGTTCCATACACGAAGGAAAATATTTATTGAACTATTTAAATTCATTCAGTGAATACATCGGGGTTTTTTGATATTTTATAATATGCAAGTATGATGTAAATTTGTGCAAAATACGATACAATTACAAATAAACCAATACTCAATATCTTTTCTCTTGTTCTAATACTCCCTTAATCCGTTTAATAGGTATAATAAATCTCTGGGTAATTCTTTGGATCTTCAGATACTAATGTGTTCGTCCGAGCTATCCTATCAGATTCATTTTATCTTAATACAAACGCCATTCAAGTCGATTGGTTTCTTTATAAGACGCATGCGATTTTTTTTCTTTGTATTTTTTATTATCATAATTAGGATTTATAAAGCGTTTCAGGAACATTCTAGAGGCATTGATAATTTAACAATGATGCGTACCTTTTAAAACTATGAAATTTGGAGTATTTTCAATAGTTTAATAATGAAAATATCTCTTATTATTATGCCTGAAAAAGAGCTTATTATTATAACGTTATAAATATTTTCATTTGTGATTTTTTTTTGTAAATCGGTTTATGTCAAAAAAAAACTTTTAGTTGGGGCCTACACAAACATATTTTAGTTCACACAATAAAAGGCAAAAATGGAAACAGTCTAATAAAAATCTAAAGAACAAAATAATGATATAAAGGACTGTCTTCTTGAATAAAGAACATACCTATGATTAAGGACACAGTAACCGTAGTTTTCTACTTTATATCCTCACAGTAATTGGACAAAGAGAAAGAGTTTATAAAGAGATTGAATTGAACCATGCTCTGAATCGATCAAGTCACCTACTACGTTTTTTGAAAAAAAAAAACTCATGTGTATGAGATAAATTTACAT
The DNA here is from genome assembly GCA_963576475.1 of Molanna angustata. Taxonomy (NCBI): domain Eukaryota; kingdom Metazoa; phylum Arthropoda; class Insecta; order Trichoptera; family Molannidae; genus Molanna; species Molanna angustata. The sequence goes on along the minus strand of OY754968.1, from coordinate 11,229,316 downwards.
TCCATATTCCCAGTATATGTACTGTTGAATAGGTAGACTGAGATAAAAATTGACTTAAAGGAAATACTTTAGGGAAATCCAATATTTTGGTGAAAACAACTTAAAATATTGCTTTTTTACTGTCTGAAATCTGACAGCGAGCTCAGATAATCATTTAAGGAAATGATAAGTTGCTATTGTGTTCAAATTTCTCCCTAAAATCTTCAGTAAGTACCTATATACCAAATCTTCCACATTGCTTCGAGAAGGGAGATTTGAATCATTGGATTGAACATATGATTCGAATGGATAGGATGGAAATTTTGAAGAATCTTTTTTATTCGAACAAAAGTATAAAAATAACGTTCTCTTATATATTATTAATATAAATAGTTTGGTAAGTGATTTACCGCCGACTGCCGACCGCCGTGGCGAAGTTGTTAAGCCGTTCGGTTTCTGTGCGGGCTTCCTGTGTTCGATTCCCAGCAGAGGATAAATTTATTTAAATTCATTTCTCACGCAAATATTGCTCTCCGGGCTGGAAATACTGGTTATTTGGAAGAAATTGCCATACGGCAATAAACTCTCCACTTGCACAGGGTGCAAGGAAGTGTTCATTATTATTATTATTATTATATCTGCTATAAAATTTAATTAAGATCTGAGAAAGTATGTCGTGCATTACAATTAAAAACAATTATATAAAAAATGGCATACTCTGTGATTGCATATTTTTGTCAGAGTTCAAAGTTCTTAAATATATTAGATTGAGCCGTAAGAATCTTATATAATTGTGGGACGTGTGATATGTACAATAATATATACTCGGTTTATGAAATCAATGTATTAAGGAAATAGAAATAATTTACTCATTCCAATATAGACCTTTGGCAAAGGCAATAGAACACTACGACCGAATAATTACGGTCAAAAGCTGTTATCTTGAATAGAAAATCTGTTTTAATTCCGTATTTCGAAATCATTTCTAAATTGCGGTCAACATGGGAATAGAAATGCTCAAGATAATAATATATCAGTTAGGGTAAGCTATTTTATACTGTAGAGAATTGTTATTACGGATTACTCTTCCCTATCAGGGATAGACACAACAACCAGGGATTCAAATTTTCCCCGTGGATTAAAATTCTCCTCTACAAAATTACTATACATAAAATTGTTGTTGGTACATATTTAGGTATGAATATATCACAAGTTTAAACTAAGACAATAGAAACATTCATTTTTTTATTGCATAATTTATTTTAGTTTATTAATAATTTTTTATTGTTATGTAGGTATCAATTTTAAAAACGAGTTCACATCGGCTTTTATTTTACACATTATACATATAATGTACGATTGCTCGCTACTTTGGATATATTTATTTAAAAATCTTTTTATACAAGTATAATAATATCTGATGTAGGTACAATATAAGTTGATACAGTAGTAAATAAAATGTATAAAACAATAATAATATAATTAAGTTAAAAGTTTAAGTCATCAACGTATATATATTTATTTTAATTTTTGGATTTAGGTTACTCTACTAGGCTATGCCTGTCCCAGAGTAGCGTTATATAATTCGGTTCTATTGTTTTTTATGCGTCATAGTATAAGTTAATTTTTATAAGGTTGAGTGGTAGTAGTTGAAGTAAGACAGAAGTGCAAGTGTACGTACATATGTGTAGTGTGAAATATTGCTCGATGTAAAAAGGGTACTATTATAATTTTGATTTTTTTAAGTCAATTATGTAGTAATAGTAAATAAATTTTCAGCTTCTTTTCTTCGTTCAGTAATTAACCAGTTGTTTGTTATAGCTTTTAATTTATTATGTAAGTAGGTTCTTATTGATGGAAATTCATTTTCAAAGAGATTAAATATTTTAGGCCCTATGTACGCGTAATATTAATTCTATAGTTTGTTATAATGTGCATATTTAATTAAATTATTATGTCGGAAAAAAATATGACACCATTATTTAATGTTTAAAAAGCAAATCGAAACATTATTTTACTACCTGTATGTTTTTAAATTTAGTTTTAAACTAACTCTAGAAAGTTAATATTCTATTTCTGGCGAAAATGACAATATTTCGCGATCTTGGAATGATCCTATATAAATTATTTATTATTATTTTGCGACTGGATTATTAAAATAAGATATTTGATGATGTAATTGAACAAAACTTTTGAAATATCCAATTGATAGCGAATTAGTGATATATTTAGTTGAATTGAAATAAAGTTTCATTAATGTTTAAATATTGGGTAGACATTACGGACTTGTAGATATCTAATAAATAAGAGATAAGTAGGAAAGATAAGAGGATGAAAAACGAGGAAAAAATACAGCAAGTAAATAAGCATTTGTAATCCTTGGGATTTCTTTTCATTTTTACATAATAAAACTCCATTTTATGGCTTTTGTTCCAGATAAAATTATAGGTTTTTTATTTTTCTCCCTGAAGACATTTTAGTACTTGTACATATTTTAGCACTTTGGCACCCACTCTTCAAAAAAAAAACTACCCCGTTTCAACGTACATACTTTCCATCCTACCTGACAATATATTTTTTTATGAGCAATTAAAGAACCTACATTTTAATGCTAAATCTAATGGCATTTAAAAGAAAGCAAAGTAGGACCTAAGTGTTATATCAACAATATTTTATACAATCTCTTCACGTTTTTCACATTTTATAATTATTTTTTTAGTATCCTTCTGGAGTTATATTTTTTTTAATAAATGGTTACATTTTAATTGTTAATCCCATATTCTCAGCAAATGAAACTGTGATCTCACGGGAAATCATATCTGGGTCATCGACAAAGTGAAAATCGAGACCATTTTTTTATCATAAAATTCAATATAGTAATTTTTAGTGAAAGAAAATAATTGATATGACAATGTTGTTTACATACCCAAGGGTTGGATTGTATTTCTCTCCACTGTTAGGGTAGACTATGAGCGGTATCCGATTGTTTTCCCTACCCCTGTTGATGCCGGAGATGAGACCCTGTACCAAACTTGGACTGAGGCAGTTGACACCCACGGCTACAAGTTGTGAAGAATTGTTGTCCCAGCATTTGGTCGCCACCTTCTGGAAACTCTCGCCGTGGGCTATACTTTGATCGTCCTGAAATTGCGGAAAAATATTGCTCCATAAAAAAAGTACCCGGCGAACGTATCTCCCAAAAAAAATAATAAAAAAAAGTTGAATATTGTTAAAAATGAGTGTTAACGTAAATAGGCTCTGAAACAAATATAATTGGATTAAACCAAGTAATTTATAAAACGATAATATTTTAAATGAATTAGAGATAAAATAAATTAAATGTTAAACCAAAAAATTAATTCCTTAAAATACAGTAGGTATTAATTAAAATAATATCTTTTTTGTTTACACCACTTTTGAGTATTTAATGTTAACCGGTTTCAGAGCTGACCCGCTCCCTCATCCGAACAAACTTATACTAAACTTAAAATTATGTTTAAACCGTGTGTATTGCTACTGTCGTTGGTGGGCGAAATTTAAACTAGAAGGGGTGGTGGGTTTTACCGCACAAAATTGTTTTTTTTTTTGTTAGTCCCGTGTTTGTTTGTCCCGTGGGTTTTTTTTGTTACAAAATACCTAGGCGAGCACATGTTTCTCCATACCTTAAGCAGCACGGGATACTGAATATGTTTAACAGAAGGAAGTTTCATCATCTGTGTCAAATATTCAGAATCATTAAAAGTAAGACACCTTCCTATCTGTATGACAGATTACAGTGGTCCCGTGATATTCATATGCATGCTGCGCGACAAAGAGACCATCTACTTATTCTCCCCAGACATCGAACCACTACCTTTGAAGGGAGTTATACATACACATCAACCAAATACTGGAATGAATTGCCGCAACATATTCGTACAGCAACGTCACTGCAGAGCTTTAAAAAGCATTGCAGTGAATGGCTATTGAGTACACAAAATTAACTTATAATGCAAGTAATACATAGTGCGTTTTTTGTTAATTAATTTATTTTTTTTATTTATTTATTTATTTTTTCTCATGTTTTTTTTTTTTTTTTTTACTATTCAATTCTTTTCTTTTTTCCTGTTAAGTTGTTTTCGTATATAATTTTATTTTATTTTCTTTTTGTATTATTATCTATATATTTTGTGATCGTCCAAGGCCTTGCTGAAAACCAGCTGCACTGTGGGACTCCACGGGTGTACAGCTGAGCAACAGCCTATTTGTTGTAAAATAATCCAAAACATGTATATTTTTTTTTCTCATTTAAATGCAACAAATAAATTATTATTATTATTATTATTATTATTTACTAAGCAATGTACCATAGAGTAAAAGGCAGATAGTTTATGCGACACAGGGTGATTCGATAAGTTATGTATCACTGTGTCCGTATATGTGGGTTTACGATAAATACTGAAATCAATTATATTATTTTTCAAAGTTAAAGTTAAATCAAGAAAATTAAGGGTCGCGTTATTATCAGTTTCGAGGGTGAATTGTATGTTTTTGTGAAAGGAATTAATTAAATTTAAGAACACGTTTAATTGGCGAATACTTCCCGTCCAAATACAAAAAATGTCATCCACATATCGTTTCCACAGTGTTACATACTTTAACAATGGTGATTTACAATTAAAAATCTTATTTTCTAAATGATTGACAAAAATATTTGCTACTAATGGGCTTGCATGTCCTCCCATGGGGAGACCTTCTTTTTGTTTATAAATTCTATTATTGTATTGAAAATAATTTTGATCTAGACACAAATTAAACAAACATTCTAAATCACTATTTAAATCGGGTGATAAATCAGAATTGAAACTGATGTCAAAAATGATCTAAATTATTAAAAAAACTTAAAAAATTTTTTTTCGGAAAAATAGTTTTTTTTTATACAGAGCGTCCTTTTTTCTGGACACCATGCAAAAATGGTATATCTGAGTATTGAATACATGTATTCAAACGAGTCAAGGAACATGGAATAAATTTTTTTTTTTGTTTCACATTAGTATGTATTGACATAAATATATACGTTTATATACCTTTATGTTAAAATATAATAAAATATATATACATATATACACTAAAAAAAATAAAAGTAACAGTACAAGAAATTTATTTTTATGTGTGATATTTTTTTTTGAAGTCCAATGTTGCATTTTTCACAAGTAAAAAATGCTATTTCTGAACAAGATTCTAATGCACACCTTCGTTGCTTTGGAATTTTAACTATCCAGTGATTTGTTTCATCATAACGCACTGCAGATAATGCGGTTGAAGGCATACACCCCCTAAAAGAGGCAACTCCATATTTTTTCAGGAGTGCAGTGGTTATGTAGCGTCGGAATCTAAGTAAAGCTTCTGTAGAATTGGTGTTATTCAATTTTTTCGCCAACAACCACCCATTGACGACTGCTACGTCCAAAAAATACACTTATATTGGCCACCACCACTTTCTTTGTCTTATCCTTGTTCGGTATGCAGAAACCAACTGGTCCATTTTATCCACTCCTCCACCATGTATCTATTATAATTGGATATAACGGTTTAGTGAAATGAATCGTGGGGGGGCGTCGTGTTCTTCGGACAATTCTTTTGATTGGATACTTGCTGTAACCAGACAACCGTAATCCACCGATTACAACATATAACTCTTCTCTGTTCATCTGCAGATTCATATTCTTTTGATTTATACTATATAGGTTTGCCTGATTTATAATCAAATCTATCATTTCATCATTAAAAAATAGAGAAAAAAAAATCAATTGTAGTTTCAAAAAGCTTTGCTTGATCGGAAGTTGATATAGGATTACATTCAGTAACCTAATTATAATCCAAATCTGATTTCTTCCATGATTGTTGCTCCAATCGGCGATGTTTAGGAGGTGGTGGTATTGATGCAGCTTCGGACCGAACATCTTCATCGTCTTCAATTCTCTTTGACTGCACGTTGCAAGAGCTGGTAAGGAACTTTCTTCCTAAGTGATTCAAATGACCTTCATGTTCATCATCTGACTTGTCAGAATCTTCTTCTGTTTCATTGCCATATTCCTCCGGTGGTGTCACAAATACCTGAGTAACATATTGCGAGCAATGATCATCATCACTACAGTCTTTCCCTAATTTCGAAACAATTTACTCAAGAGTCAACCTAAAATTATAGAAATATTTTTAAATACAATGTATCTTATGATTTCGTTAGGAGAAGTTAGGAGAAAGGGGGAAAGCAAGGGTGAAAAGTACTGATTCTTAAAATAAAATAAAATTACCTTGCTGAAATAAAAATATGTCATAATGTATGTAGGTAGTACATCTAACATCAGTTTGGAAATGCTGGATACACTTTATGTCACGTAGTATGAAACATGCAGATATGCATAGTGTCCTTTTTAAAGGACAGGAAAATAAAATGTCTCCAAACAAACACATTTTTACTTATATGAGTAAAAAAACACATTTGATTACATGTCTTGAAGTTTATAGATTATTTTTATATAGTTTAAACCGCATTATTATGAAATAATATTAATAAAATCAAATAAATACTCACCCAGGTCGTACAGCACTAACACACTTCGCCGCCATTTTGACTTTAACTATTTATACATATCTAATTACGCATTTTTTCCAAACTTATTATATCATAATTGTTTTGGTTATTAATAAGGAATACATTGCAATAATTTATTTTTTGTAAACAATATGTATCATGGTAGCAATTTTCAAAATAGGTGCGTCCTTTATTCAGGACACTATGCACTAATGGGTTAATTATTTTTTTACTTTCTATTACTGGAACGTTAGTGAATAAACTCACAATATCAAAGGACACTAATCGAGCATTACTAGGAAATTTCTTATCTTTAAGGAAATTCACAAGTTGTAAAGAATTGTCGATAAAATAAATAGGTTTAAATACATTACTATTGTTAATAATGGATATTATTGTAGATGCTAATTTAAAAGTTGGAGCATTGTAATACGATACCACGGGTCTAATTGGTTTATTTTCTTTATGAAGTTTCAATAGACCATAAAGTTTCGGTGGTTTCGGATTCATTAGTAATACCTGAGATTTAAATATGTTTTTAATAATATCACTTTTACACGTTTTTATAGCACTTTTCACTTTTTCTTGATAATTGTTTGTAGGATCCTTTAGTAATACTTGAAAGTTTTTGTCTTGTAGAAAATCGTTAATTTTTTTATCATAGTCAAATTTATCCATAATTACTGCTGTGTTTCCCTTATCTGCTTTAGTTAAGATCAAGTTCTTTTCATTCATCACATTACGGATGTTTTTAACTAGTTGGAACTCTTTTCTGTTATACCATTTATTCTTATTATTACTTGACAGATGGTTGTTTTTTAAGGTTTTCGCGCATTTGTAATGATATTCTCTCGGTTGATTTTTGAATGCTGTTTCCAAGTCGACTGCCAAATTTTCTATTGCGTTATTTATATTATTATAAGAATACTGGAGATTGTATTTAAAACCTTTTGAAAGTAGATCTAATTCTTCTGTTTGAAATGTATGATTAGAGAGGTTGACGACACGATTATAGAATTGGAAGTCCTTTTTGGAAGACGTTGTTGTATTATTTATTTGGTTTTAATTATTTTTATTGATATCAATGAGTCTTTTAAGTTTTTTCTTTATCACAGATTTTTTCTTTAATGCATCTACACTTGCAAATTGGCGAACTTTATCATCTAATAAATCCCATTCGACTGGATGCAATATATGCGTTAGTTCAGTATGTAACACTTTTAGACAAAGTTTTATGTTTTTGCGATTTTTAAACGCGTTTTTGAGATCTTCTTTTAACCACGCTTTTTCCGCTTTGTTTTTTGCACTTTAACTATACGTTTCACAAGATTTTCTGAATCTACACTTAATGTATTTTGGAATAACATTCGAACGCAGACACGTTTGATAGAAATAAATGTTCAAACACACGATTCTGTACATAATATACTGTTTTTTGTACATTTTAGCTTTTTTTGCCGTACTCAACGACAACGACGTCATACAACAACGTCTTCCAAAAAGGACTTCCAATTCTATAATCGTGTCGTCAACCTCTCTAATCATACATTTCAAACAGAAGAATTAGATCTACTTTCAAAAGGTTTTAAATACAATCTCCAGTATTCTTATAATAATATAAATAACGCAATAGAAAATTTGGCAGTCGACTTGGAAACAGCATTCAAAAATCAACCGAGAGAATATCATTACAAATGCGCGAAAACCTTAAAAAACAACCATCTGTCAAGTAATAATAAGAATAAATGGTATAACAGAAAAGAGTTCCAACTAGTTAAAAACATCCGTAATGTGATGAATGAAAAGAACTTGATCTTAACTAAAGCAGATAAGGGAAACACAGCAGTAATTATGGATAAATTTGACTATGATAAAAAAATTAACGATTTTCTACAAGACAAAAACTTTCAAATATTACTAAAGGATCCTTCAAACAATTATCAAGAAAAAGTGAAAAGTGCTATAAAAACGTGTAAAAGTGATATTATTAAAAACATATTTAAATCTCAGGTTTTACTAATGAATCCGAAACCACCGAAACTTTATGGTCTATTGAAACTTCATAAAGAAAATAAACCAATTAGACCCGTGGTATCGTATTACAATGCTCCAACTTTTAAATTAGCATCTACAATAATATCCATTATTAACAATAGTAATGTATTTAAACCTATTTATTCTATCGACAATTCTTTACAACTTGTGAATTTCCTTAAAGATAAGAAATTTCCTAGTAATGCTCGATTAGTGTCCTTTGATATTGTGAGTTTATTCACTAACGTTCCAGTAATAGAAAGTAAAAAAATAATTAAGGAGATACTTTGTAATTCTGATTTATCACCCGATTTAAATAGTGATTTAGAATGTTTGTTTAATTTGTGTCTAGATCAAAATTATTTTCAATACAATAATAGAATTTATAAACAAAAAGAAGGTCTCCCCATGGGAGGACCTGCAAGCCCATTAGTAGCAAATATTTTTGTCAATCATTTAGAAAATAAGATTTTTAATTGTAAATCACCATTGTTAAAGTATGTAACACTGTGGAAACGATATGTGGATGACATTTTTTGTATTTGGACGGGAAGTATTCGCCAATTAAACGTGTTCTTAAATTTAATTAATTCCTTTCACAAAAACATACAATTCACCCTCGAAACTGATAATAACGCGACCCTTAATTTTCTTGATTTAACTTTAACTTTGAAAAATAATATAATTGATTTCAGTATTTATCGTAAACCCACATATACGGACACAGTGATACATAACTTATCGAATCACCCTGTGTCGCATAAACTATCTGCCTTTTACTCTATGGTACATCGCTTAGTAAATAATAATAATAATAATAATAATAATAATAATAAGCCCCTCAAAAACCAAACCCACGTCCAGTTAAAAACATCTAGAACTACGTGAGGGGCGGGGAGCTACACAACTACATCGAGTAGCTTGCCAACGGGTAAAGGGTACAAACACACAACACATACATGGATCACACAAAAAACACAAGCCTCGGACAAACACCGCTACCTGGGGAGCGCCAGGGCACGTCCGGAGTTAGCGCTGGGCGTAGCAGCATGAGAGCCGCTAATGACATGCTGTCGAACAGGCGGACACATGCCGGGACACCCGAAGAAACAACAGCCGAAACCCAACACACCCGACCTGCTGAAAGTGCTTTGTCGGCAAGTCAACCGACAACCACCAAAGCGGGAAAACCACGACAACGCATGAAATGGACAGATGACATGAACATAAACCTCATGCGTTGCTACTACACTATCACACAAGGAGACACACAAATAATTGGATACAGACAGGAGCTACATACACAATTCACCACAATTTATCCAGAACTCTCACACATCACAGAACAGCGACTGGCGGACCAGAAAAGAGTTATAATAAACAACAAAAGAATACAACTATCAATACTTGATCAAATAAAACAAGACGCAATCAGAATGAGTAATCAAAATAGAATAAGTACATTAACACAAGACATAACAAATACGCAAATAAACCACAACAATCCACAGGAAATATCAATAATACCACAGCAAAATAACACTGAACAACCAAATATAAACATAACTAACGAATCCACCAATATGAACAATAATACAACAATAAGCCCTAACAACAATGACGAGACCAACGGAAGAACAGAACACAACCCAGACACAAAAGCACAAATCACAAACACACTAGAACACACAATCGAAATATATAAAGATAGCGACCCCACAACAAGACCACACCTACCAAAGCTCAAAATCAACAAACAAACCATTAACATGATCAATATTATCAACACAATTCTACATAACATGATTAACACTGAAACAACACTCGAAAAATTACATCTATTAGTTTACTGTAGTGCATACACCATTATTACACTAAACAAACAAAATATAAACAATAAAACAGAAAACTCCCATAGAACACACAGAAGCACTATACCAGCATGGCAACACAGAATACAAATCAAAATCAACTCATTAAGAAATGAAATAGGCAAAGTAACACAAAAAATTAAAGATAATCTAAAAAATCCAAGAAAAATACGGGAAATTGAAACGATTAAAGACAAATACAATGAACACAACCTAACTATACTCCTTGATACGCTAACACAAAAGTTATCAGCACAATCACATAGATTAAAACGCTACAAAAAATGCTATGACAGGAAAACACACAATCTCAATTTTCAAACAAGCCAAAAAAGCTTCTACAACAACCTAAAAAACAACAATATAGAAATTACAGACGCACCTAAATTAAATGAAATTGAATCATACTGGGAGAACATTTGGTCTGAAAACAAAAAACACAATGAAAATGCCACATGGATAACAGAGGAAGAAAATGACAATAACCAATTTCAAAACATGGCCACAATACAAATAAATATAACTGACTTCAAAACTGCTATAAAGAAGACACACAACTGGAAGACACCAGGCATAGATAATATCCAAAATTACTGGTACAAATATCTCCCTGTAACACATGAAAAATTCTCCGAACTATTACACAAATGCGTAACGGAAAACCAAAACCTCCCATCTTTTTTCACTAAAGGTATCACATATCTCAAACCTAAATCAACAGACACAAAAAATCCATCTAAATATCGTCCAATCACATGTCTACCCACAATATACAAAATTCTTACCTCAATTATAACTACAAAAATAGATCTTTTCCTAACACAAAATAACATATTAACAGAAGAACAAAAAGGATGCAGAAAGCAAAGCAGAGGATGCAAAGAACAAATCATCATCGACCGGACAATAACAAATCAGGCGATAAAGAAGAAAAGGAACATGTACTGTGCATACATAGATTACCAAAAAGCCTTTGATAGTGTCCCCCACTCATGGTTAGTAAAAGTTCTAGAAATATACAAAATTGACATAAAACTTGTAGAATTTTTAAAACAAATAATGAACACCTGGAACACGACAATATACCTAAAACTAAACAACAAAATGATAAAATCAAAACAAATAAACATTAAAACCGGAATATTTCAAGGTGACTCCCTAAGCGCACTATGGTTCTGTATCTCCCTCAACCCACTCTCCAAGATGCTTAACAAAAGCAAACTTGGCTACAAAATCACAACACACAACTTAAATACCAATCCTATAAAAATCAACCACCTTTTATACATGGACGATTTAAAACTATATGGCAAAAATAATGACGAACTAAAACAACTAATTTATAAAACTGAACGCTTTAGTAATGACATAAAAATGAAATTCGGTATTGATAAATGCAACACATGCTCAATAGTAAGAGGTAAACCCAAGGAACACACGGGAAGCACCTTGAAGGATACGAATGAAATAATACGCGCAATGGACGAAGATGAATTTTATAAATACTTGGGAATTCTCCAGAACCCAAGCATAAAAGATAAAAAGATAAAAGAAACCACCAAAAACGAATACCTTAAAAGACTAAATATCCTCCTCAAAACACAACTAAATGGAAAAAATATGACTAAAGCAATAAACACATACGCAATACCAGTACTAACATATACATTTGGAATAATTAAATGGACCAATACGGAACTTGACGATCTCAACATTAAACTCAGAACAACATCATCAAAACATAGAATTCACCACGAACATTCAGCAATAGAAAGATTCACACTGCCAAGAGAGGAAGGAGGAAGAGGACTCATAGACATTAAAAATCTACACCATACACAAATAAATAACTTAAGGCAATACTTCTACACAAAACGAAATAGCCCAATACATAATGAAATCATAAACATAGATCACACATACTCACCACTTACACTTAACGACAACGAACGCAATCTAGAAATAACAACACATGACGCAAAAATTGAAACATGGAAAAATAAAACATTACATGGAATACACCCAAGTCATCTACAACAACAACATATTGATAAAGCCCTTAGTAATAATTGGCTCAAACACTCAGACCTATACGCAGAAACAGAAGGATTTATCATAGCTATTCAGGACAAAATAATAAAAACAAAAAACTACACGAAACATATTATAAAAGACAATACAATAACAAACGACACATGCAGAAAGTGCAAATTACAAAAAGAAACAATAGAACACATAACAGGTGGCTGCTCAACTCTTGCACCGACGGAATATACAATAAGACACGATAACATCTGCAAACACATATATTTGGAACTAGCCCACAAACATAAACTTATCGAAACACACCCCAAGTGGTATCAATACACACCCCCAGCTGTAACAGAAAATGATAACTACAAACTATACTGGAATAGAGACATAATCACAGACAGAACAAACCTTCATAACCGACCAGACATTACATTAATCGACAAAATACATAAACACACATATCTAATAGAAATATCGATACCAAATACAGCAAATCTACAAAAGAAACATTTAGAAAAAATAGATAAATACATACCTTTAGCAGAACAGATAAAATCACAGTGGAAACAAGAAAAGGTTACAATAGTCCCAATAATATTATCGTCTACAGGCATCATACCAAAAACTCTCCAAAAAAATATAGACATACTAAAGTTACCCCCATACGTAATCACCAACATACAAAAAACTACAATTATCAACACATGCACAATAGTCAGAAAATTTCTACAGGTACCACTTTAAACAACTACACACAACCACACAGACACACAAACACATAGCCTCACAACTTGAGTACGCTCCGTTGTGAAGGAAATTACCGGATCATAACCGAGATCAATCTACATATAATAATAATAATAATAATAATAATTTATTTGTTGCATTTAAATGAGAAAAAAAAATATACATGTTTTGGATTATTTTACAACAAATAGGCTGTTGCTCAGCTGTACACCCGTGGAGTCCCACAGTGCAGCTGGTTTTCAGCAAGGCCTTGGACGATCACAAAATATATAGATAATAATACAAAAAGAAAATAAAATAAAATTATATACGAAAACAACTTAACAGGAAAAAAGAAAAGAATTGAATAGTAAAAAAAAAAAAAACATGAGAAAAAATAAATAAATAAATAAAAAAAATAAATTAATTAACAAAAAACGCACTATGTATTACTTGCATTATAAGTTAATTTTGTGTACTCAATAGCCATTCACTGCAATGCTTTTTAAAGCTCTGCAGTGACGTTGCTGTACGAATATGTTGCGGCAATTCATTCCAGTATTTGGTTGATGTGTATGTATAACTCCCTTCAAAGGTAGTGGTTCGATGTCTGGGGAGAATAAGTAGATGGTCTCTTTGTCGCGTAGCATGCATATGAATATCACGGGACCACTGTAATCTGTCATACAGATAGGAAGGTGTCTTACTTTTAATGATTCTGAATATTTGACACAGATGATGAAACTTCCTTCTGTTAAACATATTCAGTATCCCGTGCTGCTTAAGGTATGGAGAAACATGTGCTCGCCTAGGTATTTTGTAACAAAAACGTGCACACGCATTTTGGATACGTTGCACTTGCTTTTGTGTATTCTTTATCAAAGAAGGACCATACACCGTATCCCCATAGTCTAATATGGATAAAACAAGACTATCTGTCAGCAGTTTGCGGACATTGACCGAAATATATTCTCGAATTTTATATAAAAGGCGTAACCTTGAATAGCCCCATTGCACCTTTTTTTTTACATGTTCTTCATATTTCAACCGTTGGTCCATTACTATACCGAGATTACGTGCAACGCTTACGAATGGAATGTCAGTGGAATCAATGACAACCCTAAAGCCGCTGCTTTCCACAGCAGTAATTTTTTGTTTTGGGCCCACAACCAGTGCTACAGTCTTTTGGGGGTTGAGAAGTAGTGCATGGGCTTGTGCCCATGCATGAATTTTATTCAAATCACTATTTATCATGCCCACGGCCGATTGCACGCTATGTTGCTCAAAAGACAAATAAACTTGTGAGTCATCTGCGTACATATGTGATTTGCAGTAATTAAGAACATTCATCATATCAGCTGTGTATATAGCAAATAACAATGGTCCAAGTATGGACCCCTGTGGAACGCCACGAGTCAGCTTAACAGCAGTAGAGTATTTCAAAGACCCACCGACTTCACTGCAGACCAGACGCTGAGTTCTGCCTCTGAAATAACTTTGGAACCATCTGATAGTTCCATCGTCAAATCCATAGAACTGCAATTTCGATATGAGCAGTGGAATACTTATCATGTCAAAAGCTTTGGAGAAATCAAGAAGAACCAATATTGATACTTTTCCCTTGTCACATGAAGTGTGTAAGTCATCGGTAATGCATTGTAACGCTGAAGTGGTGCTATAACCCTTACGAAAGCCGGACTGATGAGGGGGTATAATTTTACATTTTTCCGCATATTTTACTGTTTGATCAAACACGATTTTCTCAAGTAATTTAGATAGAGTGGGCAATATACTAATTGGTCTAAGATCATTTAAGCTTGAAATCGGTGTCTTTTTGGGCAGTGGCTTTACAAGTGCATTTTTCCAGATCTCTGGTACCGTACTAGATGTCAATGATTTATTAATTATAGTTGTAATAGTACTAAGCGTATAAGGTAGAATGAGATTTATCATATTTATACTAATTCCATCACACCCGATAGCATTAGATTTAATGGTTTGTATGTGTTTACTAATTGCAGCTTCGTCTACAGTTTGGAGCTTAAAAGACTGTGAAGTTATATACTTGTTCATATTATAATAATTAAGTAAGTCTACGTTATGTAATATATTTTGATTTAGGTTTATAAAATGGTTATTAATTTTGTCTGGATCATTTAATTCAGTTGGTATACTAGGTTGTTTTTCCTTTAATTCAAGGCTGTTTGACAGAGATTTCCAAAGTTTTTTTGAATCGTGAATATTGCAATTGACATTATATGCAAAAAAAGCCGATTTTTCTATTTTTATAGAGGAGGTTACCAAATTTCGTAATTGTTTATAATACGTGTAATGCATTTCTGCTTTGGTTTTTAGATATCGGCTATAGGCACGGTCTCTAACCCGCATCATATATTTTATCGTATCGGTTATCCAGGGCTTATGTCTGTCCCTTATTATTTTCGTCTGAATTGGTGCGAAGGTGTCAAATAAATCTATAACATATGAATTGAAAATTTTAACCATGTCATCTACATTGTTTATTGATCTTATGTATTCTAACAGACCATTATTTATTTCGGCACTGAGATTATTTACATCAACATCTTTGATATTTCTAAATGTTATTGTTTTTGTTACTTTTCTGGGTTTAGGAAATTTTAAGTCGCAAACAATTAAACCATGATCACTCATATCCTTGCAATGATGCACGCTGAGATTTGTAACTCTCTCAGGTGCATTAGTGAATACCAAATCTATGATCTTTGATGAAGTATTTGTTACTCTCGTGGATTCATGAATAACTGAAGTCATATTAAAAATATTAAATGATTCCAAAAGTTTTCTTGCATTAGTTTCTTCGGTATCTGTAATATCAATATTAAGATCACCTAGCACAAAAATATTATCACAATGAAAAATGAAGTTAGATATATTATCACTAATACATTCAATTGATTCACCTACGCCCTTACTATGCGGTCTATATAATGTACCCAATATCATACTGATGTTTGGAGCCTTGATTTTTATCCACATCTGTTCTAAATATTTGTTTTCATATGATAGAATCGTACAAGAAAGTCCGCGACGAACATAAAAACCTACACCTCCACCTCGACTTGGTCGTGGTGCCAAATGTAAAGTGTAACCTGGTATGGCCCTATCCGTTGCACCTCTGACCTCATCAATCCACGTCTCGTTCAGGGCAAGCACATCAATTTCGTGTTCATCCATATAGACACACAGATCATCGAACCCTGTGCCTAGAGATTGAGCATTTAGTAAGCCTATGGTAAAGCTCCTTTTTTTATTCCTGAATAGACTCATTCTGAATAATTATTATCAATGAAAATATTTCACTACTAAAATCGCTCAACACGAGAATTACGTTCAAATACATACACATAAACACCACAATACGCACAAAGTCAATGGAGTGAAGCACCGCAACGCAACCAACAACAAAAATATACAGCAACCAAATAATAAATAATGCCGAAGGTACACGAAAACAATATAAATAAGAAAAGCAAGTACAGCACCAGATATCCATAAAAAAACAGAAAATAGTAAAAAAATAGAAAAAGAAGAAGTTGAGTAAATAAAAAATTTTTTTTTTTAATTGAACATGATTTTCAGTTTGTGAGGGAGAAGTCTTAAAAACATTTAAAAAAAAAAAAAAATCAAAAATAATTATTTATAACCTAAGAGAGAAAAAAAGAGTATGAGTAAAATATAAAAAAAATATCAATTACTAAATTAAATGTTACATTATATGGGATATCAATGAAAACTTTTAGATGAGATGTGGATAATTGCGGGCTTATTGCCTAATGGCAATAGCCCGCCAGTGCACAGCTACACTTGTTTATACCATGTACAAGAAGATGTATAAATAAAATAAATAATTGAAAAAAAAAAAACTATATAAGTGAAATAACAGCAAATTACACATTGAATGTTACATATACAATAAAAAATATTATTTAAAAAAAATAAAATAATAATTATATATATGCCCAAATAAAAGATTTGGAGCAAAAGGGACTCGAGAATAATAATAATAATAATAATTCCTCGATATTACTCCCCTTTCTTTCATTGAATGTTATTTTATTTTACTTTTGTAATTTGACTAATTAGTTTTCTTTATTATATTTTTGTAATATAGAAATTAATATATTTCATTACATAATCTCCACATACGCAAACCCATGGTTACAATAGTTCTTGATTGAACATTAACACATCAACAAATGATTCATATCACTTTCAACATAATCCAAAACCAGATTCATAAACAATGACACATCTCAAAACAGTCACTAGAAGTCTTATTCCTCAACAAAAACATCACATGTACTAGGTACTTTGGTTGTTTCCGCCGGCATTTTAACTAATACCATTTCAAATAAAATGAATACACGCTCAATAAAAGAACATAATATCAACACAAGATTTATAAGTCAACACCGACAAATTCATTAAGTTTGTATTAATCATATTTTAAATTTTCAAACGCGTTTATCTCAAAATCACTTTTTTCTGAAATATGTCATTGTTCCCCCAATCGAGCGACATATGAGGCATTAATGAAAACTTTTACAAGATGTGACAATGATAATCAAAAAAAAAATATATTTACTACAATCATGAGTGTGTGAAAGAAAATTCTTAAAGATAAAAAATATAAGTGAAATAAGAGTAAATTACATGTTGAATGGTACACGTATTAATAAAAGATAAATTATTAATGAAAACTTTCCAATAATAATAGTTATTAAAGCATATAATACATACAATTGAAACTCTTATAAAATGAGATAAGGCAAATTAAACAAAAAACATTTATCCATAATTAATCACTAGTTTGTGAGAGAAAAATCCTAGGGATAAAAGTATAAGTGGAAAAAGAGTCTTATATATGTATGAATGGTATATATGAAATATTATTAAAACAAATTACCAATGAAAAACCTTTAAAATATGAAATTAGGAAAGTTAAATACATGTGTATAATATATAAATAATAATTATAATAATAAACACAGTTTGCGAAAGAAAAGTCTTACAAATAAAAACAAAAAAGTATAAATGAAACATAATTGATCTCATATAATATATTCCTTATAACACCCACACTAAATTCACATTGAGATAAATCACTTTAGCCCCTCTATCACAGAAATACTGTTCAGCAATATAGGCTTATCTTCATCTGTCTTCTTAATGAATATTGTTCCATTTTTTGTCCATAAATATTTGTAGCTTAATTCTCTCTTCTTTGCTCTTGCGAGGTTAAAGAGGTATCTCGATTTAGGAGTCAGGCACTCCGAAACAAAGATGGGTCGGACGGGTCCAGACATTCCCAGCAATGATGAGTTAATTTTCTTTTCAGGAGCCTGAGAACGATTATATTTTTTAATACTTGTTAATAACTCCTCCCTGGCCATTCCACCAAAGAAAGTGACTTGCACCACACCCGGTGATTCTCCTTTACTAGTGTGTCTCTTGATATCTTTGACATCTTTCAGTCCTGTGTCCGAACCTATGACGGTGCATAGGTTGTGCACCAGTCCCTTCAGTTCCGTGATGCCTTCACCTGGCACCACAGGAACACCTCTTAAAACTAGGAATGACCCTAGTGCCGCTTTTTCCTGTCTTTCGCACTTGTTCTCCAAGGTCACCAGTTGTTTCTCCATTTTCTCCAAATTGGCAGCCATGTCTACACCAGACCTTAGCCCCTTGATGATCTCGTCCTTCTCCTCGTTAGACCTAACAAGAGTCTCTATAGTTTTCCTCAATTCGCCCATTTCAGATTCCACCCGAGCCATGATCCTAGCCTCCATCTCCACCACCCAATCCTGAAGGGGAGCGCCCTCTGAGTCCGACCTAGCTGGCGGGGTTACAGGAACGTCCAGGGGACCCATCACGGATTGCAACGGGCTGCCGCGCGGGTCATGCAATGCGCACTGGTCACATCTCCATGTAGAGCGTGTTAAGCATGACATCTTATTATAGTTAGTCTTGGTCATCTTGACACAGCGGAAGTGATAACTGTTATAGCACCTACCACATTTAAGTTTCTTGGTAGGACTAACAACGTTTCCACAAGACCCACACGGGCAATTCTTTCTCACCTTATCATCGCTCATTTTGAAGAACAATCGTACAGATATTGGACACTAAGAATTTTCTCACTTCAATTGCACATCAAACGATATATAACTTTTAAGTTTTCGTTTATATAAATGAACTATAACTCTTGTATTTTGTTTTCGTTATATCCAGATTGGAATGTCTCTCATCACAAAAAGAAAATCAAAATATACAACTATTTAATTATTACAATAGATTAACATTCATATTTAGCTTGTTTAGATATAATAATGATGGTAATTGTAATAAAAATAATGCGTGAAAAGATTAACAGCGCGCACTTTGACAGATGTTATTGTCAACCCTATGACAAATAACAATTTTAATATAGACAGTAAATGTCCCTATGTATGTGTCCCTATGTATACAGTAAATGTCCCTATGACAAATAACAATTTTAATATAGAGTTG
Organism: Molanna angustata; assembly: GCA_963576475.1. NCBI lineage: Eukaryota > Metazoa > Arthropoda > Insecta > Trichoptera > Molannidae > Molanna > Molanna angustata. The sequence continues at coordinate 11,209,546 of OY754968.1, read as the reverse complement.
AAAACAATAAAACAGATCGCGGTAAATAATGGATACAACACAGATATTATAGATCATATTTTAAATAAAATCAGAAAAAAGATTAACGTAAAAACATACCTATATGGTGGTAAAGCAATTGATAATAATTTAGATGACAAAAAGTGGCGTAGAATGTTATATGTAAATGAAAAAGTAAACTCGTTATTAGTCAAAGATTTACCGTCGAACATAAAACCGGCCTTTTATACTAATAATAATTTGGGTAGATTCTTGGTAAATAGTAAAGATAAAAATGAAAAATTGAGCAACCCCGGAGTGTATAAATTAAATTGTAGTGATTGTCCGGCATTCTACATCGGTAAAACTGGCCGAAATTTTGAAACAAGAATCAAAGAGCACATGAGGTGCTTAAAGGGCAACAACTTTTCGGAATTTGCTAACCATCTCATAAATAATAATCATTCATTCGAAAAACAAACGGGAGTGGAAATATTACACATTAATAAGGATGGCCTGAGACTAGATAATCTAGAGGCATTAGAAATACAAAAAGCTATAAATAAGAGAGAAGAAATAATAAATAACCAAATAAATTTAAATAGAACGCCCCTGTTCAATATGTTCCCGTTACCTGCCCGTGCGGTAAAACAAACCCACCACCCCTTCTAGTTTAAATTTCGCCCACCAACGAAAGTAGCAATACACACGGTTTAAACATAATTTTAAGTTTAGTATAAGTTTGTTCGGATGAGGGAGCGGGTCAGCTCTGAAACCGGTTAACATTAAATACTCAAAAGTGGTGTAAACAAAAAAGATATTATTTTAATTTATTAGTTAAAATGAACCACAAATAATAGCTGCAAAGTATCAAGACAGTAGGTATTTTTTATTTGCGAAGAAGCATGGGGGAAATGCGCTTCGGCACTTCTCGAGGGAATAAAAATCACTTTGAGTGATTAATATTTTGTATAATATATACGTTGGCTAACACATGATGAATTTTTATTATACGATACACAGTATTTACCATACTGATTTTTTTTAAACAACATATACTGAAGATTTTTCAATACTGTATTCTTAGGAGAATAGGATAGGTCGGGACATTATTATTGGATATGTTACGTAAGTCTATGTCAGTACCTACATTGTTTATGTCATCGACTTATCGTTACGAATATCACTAAATAATATTTACGTCATTATTTGAATGACTCGATTTTTGGTTTGAAAAGAAAACACCACTTAAATTTATTCACTTAAAAAAAAGATTCATATCCAGAATTACAAATTCTTATGTAATGCTAGATTTCGGATTTTTAATTCTTTTTCTTTCATTGTAACTAGATGACGAAATTTATAAACAGTATGTGGTTGGTTTTTATGCAAAGTTTGAAAAATAATTATACAAACAAAATATAAATTAAAAAAACTTTATAAATAACGTATAATGACATTCAAACCGAAGAGAGATCTATAGATTTAAAGGCATTGAAGAAATTCTAAAAACATTCAAATTTTAGACGTCAAAAACAAGATTAATAATAATAAAAGAAAAAAAAAACAACTTAAAATTGATGTAATTTGAGAAATTGAAAACCCTTCAGTTTCTTTCCTTTGAATTTGATCACATCATCATAAAATTGATAAAAGAATTTTTTCACAAAATGTGTTCATACATTGTAAAAATTTCATTGCCAAAAATACCCCATCTAAATATTTGTTATGGTTACGAGGCTGTTATTAAAATATATTAGACATGCCATCAACGAAAACTGAATACTTATGTAGATATAAGGAATTTAATTCAAGGCTGTATCTAAAAAGGGGGAGGAGGGGGGGGCGAGGTAGGTATCTTCTTTACTGCCATACTTAGGGATTTTGGCAATCTTTACAAAGTTTTGGGTTCGTCTACATATAACAAACATTATGCTTAATTTTATTTCATATTCTGATTATTAATGAAAATAAAATGTTATTTTAATATACACAGAAATTGTTTCTACTCGCCCACTCCCAAAACTTTGAAATATTGATGTTTAAAATTGTGTATAATACTGTAAATACTATCCATATAAATAAATACAAAAGTGACTTTAGGTACCAAAAAAAAAATATGCAGATTTATTCATAAATTTCGACACAAAAAAAATAATGCTACTTTTTTGCAACCTGTTATCTGCCAATGCCACCACTGTTCATGGTTCATTATAGCCAATCGTTGTTTCCTGTTGTGGTGTCCTTACACAAAATTCAGCCTTTATGCTATGACGTAAGTCTGGCGGTCACAGGCTCTTGGACTAGTAGATCATATTCAAAATTGAACAGTAAAATGTCAAAAACATTCTCAAGTACTCAAGTAAATAAAACAAAGTTTATCAAAAATATCAACTAAACAAATAATTTATAAATTATCCCACTAAAAAAACTAAAAAAATAAATGAAAATATATATTTCTGACCTTACAACTGAATGCGAGCCACGCTTTGATATGAGGCCATTCTTTGATTAGTTCTACCAGCATCTCGGCTTCTACTTGACAAGGAATAGTTTCCAGAGCCAGAAGGTCTACTCCAGCATCTATCAAAGCTTCTATTCTTGGTCTGTGCCACTCTTTCATTATCTGGGTGAATAAAAAAGTAACATGACAACTGAAAATGTTTCTATGAAAGAATTCAATTAGCGCTGTCACAACTTGAATGTGATAAATAATTCTCATACTCCTTGCGATTCTATTTCAACCAACAGAACACCATTGAATTTCTTCAGAATAAAAAAAAACTTAATAATTAAGAGCAAGAATTGTTAAATATTTAACTAAGTAGTAAAATTGTACCTTGAAACATACATAGAAAAGAAACATTTGAGTTTTCGTGTCTGGATGCCTACTTTATAATAATTTAATTACCTAGAACCCTTACTTCCGAACTTCCGATTAAATTGTCGCTTTCAGAAAGGTGCATATCGATTAACTGTTATATATTTAATTGCTGCTATAAGTATAAAACAATGCTTCTCTATGTGGGTAATATTAAGTATAGACATACCTAATGCATTCATGTAAGGTCATGTGTGATCATGCAATATATATTAAAATTATGATGGTGATATAAAGTGAAAATTACGAAACAATGGCGTCTTATAATGTTCGGGTAATGGTCCTTTTCTTTTTGGAGATACTTTAAACAAGGCTTTAACGAAATAAAAACTGTTTAGAAAATTATGCTTTACGTTCATTTAAAAGAGAGAATTTAAATAATTGTTCCGAATTGCGGGAATTTAGCAATAAAGAAACACATTTCAAATAATATTATCACATCAAAAATAGCGTTTCTTAGGAATAAAAAAAGGCAGAAAGTGTTTTTCATAAATGATTACATAATATTGCCTTAGTAGATAGACTATTTTACAGTCGCATATAATGTAGGTACTCAGACATTGGATTTTTTCCCAGCTGGGAATCAATGATATTTTTTTACAAACTTTAAACTCAATAGAGACGAAGTTGAAATATTTATATTTGTAGAAGAACCGAGAAAACAGGCACCTACAGGGACTACGACCTATTATCGGCTGGTTGAAGCGCTTGCGCAGCGTTCATCAAGTATTGACTTGCCTTATACATTAAATTTTGAAAATTCTATACATTATTTTGAATGGTAAATTTACACAATTTGTAAATAAACCAAAATTAGCATCGCCATCTACGGTATGACAATGAAACTTTTTCCTAACGCCATCTAGTGAGAAATTGGTAAACAATTAAATCTGAGCCCTGTAGGTGCCTGTATCTCGGTTCTTCAATAAATATGTATATTCCAATTTCGTTTCTATTGAGATTTAAAATTTGGTCAAGAAAATACCTTAGTAATTCAGTTAAAATAAAAACTATATCGGCGGTACTAATAACGAAAAAGAAGCGAGGTTGAACTATGGAATAGAGTGACTAAAACCTAACGGCCAAAAATCTTACTAATAACCAAGTTTTAAAACTTCTATTTTATTCCATGGTTCATATCACCATGGTAACGCTAAACCATCCGGTCCCCTAGTTTAGTGGTGGAATAGCAATAGTGAATTCGTAAGCTGTCAAAAGTCAAATAGACCGCGCGTATTGTATTTTGTCATTTTTAAAGAAATGCTTTTTTTAATTATGGACAACAATCTGATTATAGAATCGGCGATTTTGAAAGATCGTTTCAAGAAATTGAGCAGGTGGAAAGTTTTTTGATGATGCAAAATTTATAAGGTGTGTTCATAGGTGCGTTGTTATCCGTTTGTTGATTACGACGACATTAATTTTAGAAGAAAGTACAGATTTTCAAAGGCAGGAGTTAGACATCTCGTAGATTTATTTGGAAGAAGGCAAATAAATGAAGATATTTATTTTCCATTGACAATTGTTTTAAAATAAATGTAATAAGTTATGTTGAAATAAGTTAAATTATTGGGAATTCAACCAAAACGTGACGATACATAAACAGTAAACCGTCAAAACCATGCAGTAAACAAACAATGACAAACATAGAAATACGATGATTCTCGATAGATGTCATAGATGACGGCTAATAAAGTCATAGAGAATGAACAAAAAATAGCATTAAGTAGAGAAAAATTCCGAAATTCCCGTTAAATGGCTGCGTTCACACAACATTCATTCCGTATTCCATGGTTTACTTAGTCCTTGTACATTTTTACATTATTAGTAATAACCCACTAAACCACGAATTAGTGCCTAATACGTGGTTTACGTAGTGCGAGGTTTAGTTGGCTAAAACGAGTTTTAACGAAAATGTTATTAGTACCGCTGTATAAGTCGCATTAATCCAGGCGCAATTCACAAAAAATACGCCATGTTCACACAGTTCCATTTTATAATGTTGAAAAAATAATTAGGTACATTAAAAGAAGATATTTTTGAAATTGTAGTTCTTTACAGGGACGAATCTTCACTTACCTCACCTCAACTGGTGTTGTGACTGCGTAACTTCCATCGTACTCTGATCCATCGTGAAGATGTGCTCCGTATGGTCCAACTGATCCCACTATCAGGGGTCGGTCTTCTGTCAATATCACATCACCAAAATTACCATTTATATTACAATTCTACACCGATCATTTGTTTAGTTTGTAAACTGACAATTGTTGGTGAAACTCCATGATCTATACCATTCGTTTAACTGTTTATTTATAAATGATACTAACCGGTATCAGTCCATCGAAGTATTCATAGTTTTGATAATTGTTCTCGATTGACTGAAAGTGTTTAGTGTCATTAATAAATTAAGAGTGAAATAAAACTAAGTGCTTTTTAATTTATGTCATAACCCATTTAATTTTCTAGTTTTCAAATATTCTGTAATTATTATTACGAGTTCTTTTCAGAAATACAAGGATCAAATATTTAAAATGAACACATTATGTATTTCATTTTAATACTTACATAGATTAATTATATAAAGTGTGTGGAAATTGAGAAAATAAAAATAATAACAGAATTATTATTAAATTAAATTTCGCAAGCTGATGACTATTACCAAATAATACGCAATTGCTTTTACGATTGAATTACATTCGAAAAGATTGCTTTGTAAAACGATTTCCATAGAAATATCACGGAGAAATGTTTACATTATTAGTTTTTATTGTTTCCTACAATTTACGCTGGTATGCTGGACCAAGAAATTAATGAAGAGATTGACCAATTGAATCCGAGGGTGTTTCGGTTAAGAATGGGGAAAATTTATTTAATATTGTGTTTATGAGCTTCAGACGCCATGAACGGAAATGAACAGCTTTTTGACATTAGACTCATCATTTTATTTGAGGATAGGATAAAAGAAATCAAACCCACCATTGAAAAACATAAAAATCTTTCATGTTAACAAAAACAGAATATAGATTAGTATTATATCTTCATGATATAGATATTTAGCATAGTGCTTTGAGGCGAGGAAATAACTTTGGTAGTTTTAAGCCTAAAGATCAAACTGTCAGAATAAGGTAAATCTTAAAGAAATTTCAAAAAATCAAATAGCTCATAGCTGATAAAATAATTGTTGAATTTAAAATATACGAAACGATGTAAACATAAAATATTTGATTTAAATTACTTTACTTAAAACAATAAGTATTTAAGTAATTGAAAGTTTTGACAGTATCTGAAATGTTTGTGGCGAGGATGTACCTACCCCAAATTGATACCATCGTTCGTCGGGAAACATCGCTTCTCACGATGATTGCCGAGGACGACCGAAGGACACCGCTTCCTGAAGCGAGTGCCGACAGCGGATGACCATTTGTTCGTCAGCTAGCCGTTCATGCACAATGTGCATCGTGTTCAAGAAATATATTTTAAATCTCGACCTCAGTATCGCGGAACAATTATTTACATAAAATTTGTTAACTATTTAATCTGAAAATATAATCAATCTGAGTAAGTCTTCTTTTATTATGAAACCTACCATCACTCTATTATTTCAATTCTAAATAAATGTCAAATGATTATTACCAGTGCAATATCTAAAATAGTTGTATGTGTTTTGGGAGACGATTTGAAACACGTAATTTAAACTCGCAACCGTGTCTGATATGTAATTAATATTCATAATTAAATATAAAGCTTCCTCCCAACTCACATACCTCTATATGTTCATAAAATATTTTTTTCTTCAGTTTTGTTCGATATTATATGCAAAGATGGTCACCCCTGTAAAACCCTAATTCAAATGTTTTAAATAGTTGATATTTGAATTATTTACCACAAAAACATTATATTTTACGTAAACGAAGACATTTAATTTTAATTTAATTTTTTTTATTTTAATTTTTATAACAAAATACAGTCAATATATACAATATATCTTAAAACTAACTATCATATACCTATATACTAAACGTATTTATCCACTGAAAGAGTTAAGTCTCGTATTCAGTGTTAATTCTACTAAACATTGTATATTAAAAGTGCAAAATAAAAGTTGTAAAATAGTGCAAAAAATGTTTAGTTGTTTGTTATTTTTATATACATGCAATAAATAAACTATTATTTATATATTAATTATTATTAAATCCACTGATTTCATTATTAATAGCACTTATAATATCACCTTAATTTCAACTTGTTGATGAGGGCATACCTAAAACAATATTTGTGCTGTGGTGGAGGAAATATTAACCAATAATAGTTTATGTAATAGTAGTCTCAATAGCATTTGCGCTCTTTTGGACAGATCCAAAAGATGGAATCGTTCAGAGAAGATAAAATTTGTATGCTCTATTGTGTTATTATCGTAAATATTTTTAATGCGATTGTAAGAAAAAGTTAAGTAAATAAATTTACCTGCTTCTGGATATTCATTTACAAAGATGTCTCTAGCGGTCTTTGCTAGTTCTACGGCTCTATACATGAGAGCTATACTCTCATCATGGTTCAATCCAAGGTAATGCATGAAGCCACCGATTGATGCCTGGTAGGTGTTGGTAATAATCAGATCTGCTCCGGCTGAAAAAAGTACGAATTCTGCATATTTTCACAAATCTCTCATATTTTAAAAGCAGATGATTTATCTATACGTTGAAATTGAATAGATATTGAAATGATTTATTCGTCAGTCATCTACAATAAGGTTTGATATGAGGAAAAGCATAATTCACATTATGAACATTTTTTAAAATATGTATTTTACTTTTGAAATGACTGTGCATCAGAAAACCAAGGTTTAGAAAATTGAGAAAAAACACATCTATGTCATCCTTAGTGGCTATCAACAATATAAATCATACATTATGTATATATGTATATGGTGGGTCAATGGCAGAGTGGTTAGCGCGCTGGGCCAGTAATCCAGCGGTCGCGAGTTCGAATCCTGCCTCGACCGATTTCGTTCGCCCATAGCACAAACATTTATGCTTTCAAAAAAAAAAAATAGAAATAAAGGGTATTCAAAAAAACTCCTCAACAGTCAAAATATATAAAAATAAAAATTGTACGTTTTTTTATTAAGTTTATTATGAATTGTGGAGTTTTTTTAAGAATCATCCATCGATCGATAAACTAAATTTTATTAAACAAACCACTATTTATTTTTACACCAGTTAAAGCTCTGAAACTTCTACTTTACGGCCAGTTAAAGCTCTGAAACTTCTAGAATTTGTGTATTACCGATGACAATGCACGTTAAAACTATTTCCAACTTGATTAATTTGATATTTTGATAGAATTGAACAATTTTGTATTTCATGCAAAATCAACACTAATACATGGGTGGCCAACCCGCGGTCCGCGGGCCGCGTGCGGCCCACTGGGTGGCCCGCGGAGCATATGCACACCTTTTTTCTTTTAGTGTACATAAAACCAAAAAAACATTCCATCGTGCGTAGTTCGTATCATATACCATATATGGAAGTATCTCAGTACATTGATTCAACTATCGTGACAATTTCTTCTATGGTATATTCGTGTTAATTAACAATCACAACGTTAAGCTGATTTTAAATAGCGCATGTGAATTTATTGCCAGGAATATTACAAATGGAACATTGTGAAATGTGTTGTGATACACTGAAGTTAAATGAGAAATTCAATCAGGTTGGTTTGGAAGAGTTTTACTAAACATATTTGGAAAAGGATATCCTGCATTTTACAAACATGTTCTATCGATGATTTCGCTATTTGGAAGCACCTACACGTGTGAACAGCTTTTTAGTCGAATAAAGCATATTAAATCTCAAATGAGAACGCGACTCACTATTGAGTATTTGGAAAATTGTTTGCGTGTAGCAACAACATCACTAGTTATCAACATTGATGAACTTAATCCTGACAAACATAATTAGAGGTCTCACTAAAATTTATTATATTTTTTTTATTTTTTATTAATATTTTTTGTATTGTATAACTCATATTTACTAATTATATTAGATTCCAATTATATTTATATTAAAAAAAAAAACAATACCTATGTTTCTTTTTTGCTATGAACATAGAATTATAAGGAACAGAAGCTGCGCGCAATACAAAATTCGTCATAAAAAGTGTTACATGTTTTATTTACATATAATCTAAAGCTATGAATAGTAAAAAAAATGTTGTACGGCCCGGTAGGAAATCTCATTTCAAAAATCTGGCCCGGCTGCTGAAAAGGTTGGCCACCCATGCACTAATATGTACCACTAGAGTCTACAATCTGAATCTACCCGTTTGCATTCTGTTTCCGGTTGGCTCTCTGATTGGTTGAGATCTCGTAGTATTAAGTCAAATGAGCTGTGAAATTTTATATTAAATGCGAAAAATTAAAAGAATATTATATATTTAATTTATAATTCAATTTATAAAGCAACTCGCTCACGCGAGTCGCTATTATACACAAACTTAAACCTAACCTAAGAATGCAGAAAAGAAACTCAGGGGCTAGACGCTACTATATGTACCTACATACTAATGCAACACTTATTGCATAAAACCAGGAGTATTTGTATGAATTTCTTTTGAAAACAACATTTCAACGAGAAGAAAATTTTAAAAGGGTTTAATCATTTTTCTAAATTTAATTGTTGATAATTTATATTGAAATTTTACCGAATAAATGATTTTGGATTTTCGATTTTGGTCTAAATATTGATTTAAAAACTAACGGCGGAAAACAACTTATAAATTTTAGATTTGTTTTAACGTAAATTGAAATTAATCACAAAACAAAAAAGTCATTTTCTGTATACAAATTTTACAAAATGAGAACGGAATATAAATAAATGATAAAAATGAATTCGGTAATAGCAGTATATTTCAGCTAATTTGGTGAAATGAACATTGAAAAGCGACATTTCATGGAGTCTGTGCCAATATCCCTGGAGGCCCAGTTTAATAATAGTTCAAAAGAGAAGTTGAGTGGATTTTTATCGAAATTTTTCGAATTGAAATGATAAAAGAGAGAAGAATGAAAAGAAAGAAAAAAATATAAATTTCCAAACAACTCATTGTATGTATGGAGATGAGTTTCCATTTTGTTTGTTTGTTTTTTTTTCGATTGATACGAGCGAATACGGATGTTTTGAAGATATCTTCAGGAAACTTGTATCAGATAGATAGAAATTCAAATATTGTTTTGTGAATAGGATCTAGTGCTTCTCAAATGTGAATATCTTCCCCTTGGCGAACCATTATATTCGTATGTTGTTTTTTAATACTTATTCCTTCAAGCATGGATTTATATTTAAAAAAAGGGATTCATTTAGCTTGATCCTTATGTTTTTTATCCTTAATCTTGTAAGTATCAAATTAATAAATTATGGATTGATTTTACTTGTTTCCTACGTTTTTAATCCTTAATCTTTCAAGTATGGATTCATGAAAATTAAACATACAACTACAACTTTAATAATCCTAGTTTTTGACAGATTCGATTTACATTTTACAACCGAAAAATATGGTCTCTCTATATTTTATTTTATTTTATTTTTTAATTAACACATACAACATTAGATAGTTTATTACATGGATTAGTACATATGATACATCAATTATCTAAATCTAATGTCAGTTACATGTGTCAAATACATTTTGGTTTGTGTGTGTAGTGTAAGTAGTAAAGTATTTTTATTATTTATTTATTTATTATTCCGCTTATGTAAGAGAGAGAGTGTGTATATGAATGTGTGTGTGAGGGTGTGTGTGTGTGTGTGAGGGGTGTTTGTGTGTGAGGGTGTGTGTGTGTGTATAAAGCGAAGTTGCCGTAAAAAGAAAAGGAGAAAGCAGTGCCGAAGCAAGGATTGGTCAAGGATTAACACAGGGCTGCACATTGTCGCCAGCACTTTTTAATTGTTATATACAGCAAGAAATAAATGAACAATATTTATTTTTTGCTGTATATAACAATTAAACCATAGAGGACTGGCCAGGCGCGAAGATACAGGGAAGGAAGATAAATATAAATCGATATGCGGACGTCATTGCACTGCTCGCTGAAGACGAACTAAACGAGGCCCTACAAAATATGCAAGACATTCTATTATCTTATTACAATATGTCAAATAACAAGAGAGCAAACGCTTATAAATATTACTCTCAACAATACAACTATAAAACAAATAAGAGCAGCCGTATATTGCAAGATGGGAGCTCAAATGCAGAAATTGTCAGCAGAATCCTAAGATAGCATAATGAAGAAAAATAATGATAAAAAATCCAAAATTATCGAATCCCCCAATATCCCTCATTAAGACCTTTTCTGAAGTGTCTTGCTATATGGCTGTGAGACATGAACCATAGGCCAGAGGGAAAAAGAACGACTGTCTGCATTCGAGATGTGGTGCTATACAGGCGTATGTTGAAGATCCACTGGTCGGACCACATCCAAAACTGTGAGGTGCTGAGTAGAGCCGGGATAACAAGGCCACTCCTCTAAAGGATCGGCCAACGACTATCCAACTGGATGGGTCATAACATGAGGTACTCGGGTCTGCTCATAACCATCGCGGAGGGAATGGTGGAGGGTAGCAACCATAGAGGCCGACCAAGAAATAGCTACTTCGACCAGGTGATCGACAACATGTGCTGTAATAGCTACGTGGAGATGAAGAGGCTGATAGAGGACAGGGCAGAGTGGAGTAGAAGAGAGGCAGCCACAGCTTTTACAGACCAATCCTAGGATTGCAACTGATAAAATAGAACCGAACATGGCACGCTTTTGTGTTGAGAAATTTACGAAAAATATTTATGAATTGTAAAATAAAATTATATTTTTATTGACAAACTTTTTATTAATATCTCAATAGAGACGAAGTTGGGATATTAAAGACGAACAAGGAACTCAAGACACCTACAGGGCTTACGACCTGTCACCGGCTGGTTTATGTAATCACTTAATGCGCTTGCGCAACGTTCACCAATTATGCGTTCTTATTAAGGTCCCTTATTAATGTAATTTTTGAAAGTTCTATATATTTGAATTATGTGTGACGATTCACCTGAAAATAAGGAATTATACCATTGCCATCTATGAAGTAACGATAAAATCGATTTTTTTTGCATCGCCACCTATTGAGAAATTAGTTTATTTGTAAACAATGAAAGCAACAGTCCTTATAAATAAGGTGACGGTGTCTTGCACAGATGTCGCCCTTGAACTGCGCCAGAAATTTTATTTCAATTTCGGCTTGTTAAAACTAAAAACTTTCATAACATTGTGCGTTCTTCATTATTATTTGCACTATGGGGCCGAGGTTGCTAATCCAGAAAGTTCCATGAGCTACTCTTGGTGTTAATGCATTTTTTTTTGTCATTCACTAAGCATTCTGTGAAGGTGCCAATCAAGTATCTACCCATACGTAGATCGTGTGGTGCAAGATTATGGAAGACTAGTAAAGTCGTGGTAATATAACTGAAGTTCATTGTTCCAGAAGACCTCTATGCCCAACAGATCCCCGGATCTAAAGCAATAGTTGTAAAAAATAAGAAGATGCTGGTGGAGAATAAAAAAAAAATGCTAAACCATGACAGGATGGAATGTGGAATTACTTGAGTAGTATAATGATATATCTATATAGTTGGGTATGTCTAAGTAAATCGTACAATTTATTACTATCAATTTTGTCTGTTATTAAACAAATTAGTTGAGATAAGGAATCATAACATTATTATCTAATCAAATATTTAATTAACATAGTATAAATATTATTATAAACATAATATTATGTAGACCACGTTACCTATTCTCTCAAAAATATTTGGATCGTAATACATACTTTTGAGCACCTAAATTTACACACAATCTTTAATTTTGATACTACAATAACATAAACAGATTTCATATAAATAAAATGAATATTGATTTAATATTAATCAGTATTTTCCTTTATGGCACAATCATATTATAATTTGAACGACATTCTGACGAATATATGTATATAATAACTGATGAGGCGAACGATGCATGTTACGAAATGACTCTTGAGGGATATGACATTATGGTAATTTCATTAGATGGTGATTTTCGGGACCTTTCGCCAAGGAGTCAGATATCCAACTATCTGATCCACGGAAGACGACAATAACTTTATAGGTAGGCAGATCCACATAATCTACAAGCAGTATGAAATTTGAATGTGTATAGAATTTTAAGATATGCATAGTACTAGGTACAATGTAGGTACATATTTACTTCTAAATCCATTACGTCGAAACACTCCTTCACTAGGTTACAAATCCGTTCTTAAACAGTTTGTGGCTTAAGGGTAGCCACATACATATAATGCAGCAAATCCATACGATATCAGAGGAAATTTAGAACAGAAACTACTTTACCCAGTAGCGTAGCGAGAGATTTTGGACTCTCATGCAAAAACTTTAAGTGAGGCCCTCTTACATCACTGATGATGTTCACTATCTATTATGAATATTGTCTTTTGAGGTGAGATGAGACTGGTGTGTAGCTATACGCTCATGTATCGTGTTTTTTTAATGAGATAATTTACACCCGAAAACCGGTCGCTGGTTACCCCAAATTTTGGAAAATGCCGTGATGGAATGAATCAATATAATAGAGTAAAACAAAATTATGAAAAATGCCACCGTTATCAAAAAAAATATTATGAAATTAGGTATTACGAAATCACTTAGGAGTTTTTAAGATCTATTTTTAAATTATCATCTAAATTATGTAGGTTCTGTTTGAGTTCGAATTCTTAGATTGATGAGTTTGTTTAACAAGGACATATTCATTTTTATTTAAATAATCGATGATTGATAATGAGGTATTTTTATTATTATTGAGGCTAAATTTTATAGGTTCTGTTTGAGTTTGAATTCTTAGATCGATAATGAGGTATTTTTCATATAACTGTGTTTAGATATTTTCGGCCCTACTTCAAGCTGGGTCCTTATAATATGACCCAGCTGTTAGATAGCTACGCCACTAACTGTATATACATTTGAGATAGGTCCTTAATTTTGTATGGATTTGCTATGTATCGTTCTAAATTGTTCTAAATTGTGAATGGTTCGCATCATTGCTAGATCATGTTTATAATACTGAGGTCCGATATTACAATAGCACGATTTAACGATAATCGACAATCAACTCTATGGTAAATCGTCGATCCTCATTTGATCATGCCGTTGTAACATCGGGTCATATAAATATTTTTTGCGTTGATTTTAATTGTACCTTAAATTAATTGAATAAATAAAACTCTCGAGGAAAAATATTCTGTTCCTTTATTGTACTTTCGATATAGGTATGTAGATACGTACCGAAATACGATTCACGTTAATTTGAGTTTTTCTGTATTTTTTGTCGATTTCCAAGCATCTCGAAATCGACAGCCAAATTTTGAAATAAGATCATTTGCGAAATTTAATTGCTTAAAAGAAAGCCATTTCAAAATCAAAGTACGATGGGATCGACTCTTAATTGTCGGGAATAAGGAAATCGAAGGGAGTAAATACAATATCCGATCCAATTAATAATAATTATTATTGGTATAATTTCGACATCTTCTGGATTAGGGATTGATCAGATATACATTTGATTTATCAAACCGCTGCTGCCTTATTCCAGGACCTCTTCAAATAGGTCAATATAATCAGTAATTATACATTATTCAAGTAAACTGTTAAGTCAATTGCGCACATAAAAATATATTAAACCTACAACCAAAAAGATTTTCATTTCCTACTTTTTAAATAACAAAATCATTTTCATCTTTCATCGCCGTAAGCCAAATTTTAAACTCTCATTTATTTTATCTAAGTTTGCTATTAATTTCATTTATAAATTAGTGTATATTATATTTTGTTTTTTTACTTTTTATTTTGATATAAATTGCTAATTGAATTGTTTAGTGTTTACTATTTGTTGTGATTGTGAATTTATATAATGATTATTTTATTATTTTAAATTTGTAAAAGGAAAAAATGTTTTATTTTGATATCGACCTGGCAACTTAAAAGAATTGTTACGGCGGTATTGTGGAAGTTGGTGTCTCTTTCTCGCACTGTGTCTGTAGTGCTGTGTGAGCGGGACATCAACTCTGTAGGTACCTGTAGTAGTGTCAGGCATAGATTAGACTAACTAGTGTCAGGTCGATGCGGAATAATGTTATGAATATTGTGTATTAATTAATTATTCTGTTGTTTTTCTTTTTAATTGTTGTTTAATACGAGTTTTATGTTTTATTTTTAATTTTTATTTTATAATGGCCTAGAGGCCGTATATGTACTTAAATAAATAAATAAAATAAATATCATTTACTGTATTCCATGTAGGTACAACAATGTGTACAATGACGGGTTGATTACCATAATGCAATTTCTTACAACCAACCTAAGCTATGTGAGGCCGTAAATAGGGTAGTCGTAGGTATATTAGTTTTATAACAATAAAACAAAAAAAAGACATGTGAAGTAATAATGTAAACCAGCCGATGACAGGTCGTAAGCTCTGTAGGTTCCTTGAGTTCCTGGTTCTCCTATAATATTACAACTTCGTCTCTTGTGAGATGTTAAATATAAATATGTATTTAAAAATATGTCGAAAACAAAACACATTTTTTTGTTGAACAAAGCCTATGATCATAATATAATATGTACCTAGTGTTAGAAAACGGTGGGCGATGCGCTTTAAATGTGTTATCGTTAATCTAAAACAAGCATTGAAACTTTACTGCTTCACCAACTTCTGTTAACCGCGTATTAAATTATTCCACAAAATATAAAGTCATTGTTAGCACACTGCTAGGATATTAATTTAATTTCAGTTGTAAAATAGTTCTCTTTGTTCTAGTTACCAACACAGTTACTTGATGGGGGCAAGGAGTTGGTTCAAACTTTTTTTTTTTATTCTTTTCTGGTTGTATTTCAATTACGTGATCGTATTTTTAATGCGTTATGAGTAGTTGGTAATTTATAGTTTAAATTAAATTTTACTATCATATTACACACATATGTATAAAATTTCAAATTAAAACGAAATAAACATCCCATCTATAAAACTTAATTCAACTCGACGCCACCGTTATAAAGGAAACCGTTTTAAAACACTTTTGAAGTAATGATTTATTTTAAAATTTAACGTTTAAAATATTGAATTATTGAAAAAAGTGAGAGTTTCATTGTATTGGAGAGAAAAGGCCATGGTAAGGGTGTAATGGAGACGATTCCTTGAGGAGGCCAAAGACCATCCTGGACTGTGGAGACACTGATGATGATGATGAGAGTTTCATTTGCTTAACTACTTTTCAAAAACGAAGTTTTTACTCTCCACACTATGGGATAGTGGAGAGTCATGATTTCACAATTTTAAAGCGTATTTTTTTTACATCAATTTCTCAACGGGTATCATGTAGAGAGTGCATACTATGAGTTTCGTCGTGATGTCTTTGTATGTATGGCGTACACCGTACGGATTATCCTTTTCGTGTCCTCTCTACAGCCCAAACTCCGATCGACTTCATATTTACATCATATGTGTAAAGTGCATAGACCTAGGGCTGATTAGTTTTCTATAAACAATTTTTAATTTCTTCTGTATGTTTTCATCATTAACCTTTTTTTTGGGTCTTTTCTGCAGCCCAAGCTCTAAGTCCAATTGAATTCATATTGATATCAAATATGTAAAGTCAATAAACTTAGAGCTGAATAGTTTTCCATAGATATCCGTTAATTTCTTCTTTATGATTTCATCTGTCCAAATTTTGAAAATGCTCTCACAGTCCGGCAAATCGAGGAATTTTTATATTTTTTGAAATTTTGATGCAATAAAAATACACTCTTCAAAAATGGATTCAAGGATTGTCTAAATTTAAAGAAAAAAATCTATGGTCTGCCATATCAATGTGAAGTAAATTTCATATTTGTATGAAAAATGTATATGACAGAAGTAAAATGGCTTCTGTATGGGAAAATTGAGTGATAAATTTCATATCGATATTGTATGTGTCTATATTATAGACAAGTGTATTTTTTACTCTCCACCCATATCTTCCTCAAGGGGTAGGCAATGAGAGCCGAACATTGCATTCTTCTATCTTAACACATAATATACATACATCGCCTCATCAACATTGATACACTGTCTCATACATACTCATTTTGCTAGTAATGCAATTTCACTTAAAATTTCTTAACATGCATCATGTAGAAAGTGCACACTATGAGTTTCGTGACAATGTTTTTGTGTGTATGGTGAATTATGAAAACTTTTGTCCTCTGAGAATTTTATATTTGTTTAAGAATCTAATATAAATGTTCTTAAGTGTACTTCATAAAAATGCATTTTGAGTTTGTCATCCTTTCAGGAAGAAAAACTGAACACTTAATATGGTGTGGAGAGTTTAGTGTTGCCTACAACTCGTTCGTTTTTATACGATCCTGTGTAGTTGGACTATTTATTCTGTTACTATCCCGGAACAAAATTTTGTGAAATTCAACCGTTGATATGGAGTATTATGTATTTCTTAATTGAATGTTAAAAATTTATTATTATATTTGAGTAATTTTTCCACACTGGTCTGTTTAGTAGAAAATGGTCTGTCTCAGCAAAATTTTGTGAAACTCAACCGTTGATACTTTACTAAATGATAAAAATATATTATTATACCTATGTATATTATATTATTTGAGCAATTTTTCCACAATGGTCTGTTTACGTAGATACCTATAATATATGGGCTCTTACCCATGTTGTAAAATCTAACTTCCCGACCAGTTATAGCTCTGAAACTTTCAGAATTTGTGTACTCCCGATGATAATGAATTTACAGCTTGATTTATTTGTTATTTTGATAATTGAACAATTTTATTTTATTAAAAGAAAACTAAGCTATGCGTTTCCGGCTGAGCGTTAATAATTCGGATAGATGCAACAATAATATTTTACGGTTTATACACGTTTTTAATGTAAAAAATATTAAAAATCATAATAAATTCATTTCTAAACATTATCTAACTATAAACTAAAATAAAATAAAAATAAAATTATAAATTGAATAGTTAAATGTATGCTGATGAAAAATCGATTATAAATTTCAAATGTAAAGAAAACTTTCTTGATATAAGAAATTTGACTTCTAGGTAATGTCACAACGTAAAATCCTATGCAAAAAAGGGGTTTCTCGTGGCAGAAACGAAAGATTTAACAAATCGGCTAGGGGGCACGAAGCAAGGAAATGTGAGATCTTTTACTTTATTTCTTCTTCTTTCCGTGTCCAAGATCATCAACCTATATTGTGTCCAGTGATTTGCAGCCATAACAGCTCTCTGATTCGCCTGTCACAGATCCTCCTCAGAGCAACCTCCCTCCATAAGCGGGAAGTTCAGCAGGTGTGACATGTTCTGCGTCTCCCCACATTCGCATTCCATGTCCTGGTAATCCTCTAGCATTCCCCATCTGTCCAGGTTTACCTTGCACCTTCCCACATCCGTCCTCAGTCTATTCAGGGATTTCCAGGTTGCATATGGTAGTCGGTGACCCGTTGGAAGTACTTCTGTTGGTTCATGGAAGTTATCACTTCCTAACCCTTCCTTCCACAGCTCGACTCTTCTCTTTTCGCTGGTTGTTCTTTATTTGATAATATGTAATGATATTGAACTAAAAAAAATGTGTAATTGATATGTGTACAACAAACTTAAATAACCACTTTCCTGCCTCACCACATTGAATCTGTATTGCATGTTCTTAATGTCTTCTGCCATAATAATAATATTATAATAATTATCTTTTGTATAATAACTGTATTTGAACCAAGCAGCCATTGTATTTTGTATTGTTGAATGTGTAATGTGATCAGACTTACACAGTATCATCTTTGTACAATGGCAGTTTACTTTGAAAACTTTGAGGCCTCGGTCGTAATGTTTCGCATAATATAATTACTATACACGTTCATGTTTGTAGATTTATTCAACAAAGGGATTCAATTTGGTATCATGTCACTAACATTTTCATTGTATTACATACATGGGACCCCATTTGAGACTGATGTGCGGCTTTAACATTGTTAACGAAACAAAAGTTACCTATAGGTGCTTTGTATTGTGAAATATCTGATTGAGTGCACTTTAATGTTGGAATCGATAGACGAACTATGGTAATATGTAAATCGGTCAATTTCAATTAACCTGCCTCGAGTAGGAACCATTTGATATCGACGGAAAATTCTTGAAAGTTCTCCATGATGACACAGATAAAAGTCCGTCACATTATGTGATTTGTTTTGCATATTAAAAGAGTTTTATTATTATTATAAAAATATAAGTTTTAATTAAATTGTTTATTATATTTATCAAATGTATCAACCGGTATCGTATAAGGTCTTCGATTGATCTTTACTCTACTACCACAACGCACCAATAGCTTCACCGGCAGTAACACAAAGGTAAAGGCAAGAATGGCGCTGGATTTCAGATGACATGTGAAATATTACAAGATGATGAGTTGGAAAACCATCTCACCAATACTGATTTAGGTGTCTGGAAGTTATTTAGGCCTAAAGTAGAAGCTTTTTTATGCAAAAATAAACACTAAATATGATGATTTGGTAAAACAGCTATTGGACTGTTACCAGAAAATTGGTACAAGAATGTCACATAAGACTGATTTTCTCTATTCGCATTTTCATTTCATTCGGGAATATCTGGGAGCGATAAATCGGGTATAAGATTTCATCAAGATATGGCTATAATGAGAGAACATTGTTTCTAAGGGAAACTGAATGCTAATATGATGGCAAATTACTGCAAATAGAAACTTACTATAGGTATATGAACGATAAAAATATTTTGAAGAATTTTAAATTCTATTTCAGACTAAAGTGTATCTAAATGTATTCAATATGAAGCGTAATCGAGTTCAATATTACTGGTAAATATGTATATTTCAAATTTTGATTTCTTTAAACTTAACCATGTCTAGATAACAAACAATAGTGAATTTGCAGCGTGTAGATTCCATACAAACAATAATATTATTGTAACATTATAACTTGACGTGAAACAACCATGTCACCGCAGACTTTGAATAAGTACGATAAGTTATGTAAGTCCGAATCTACTATCAAAATCCCCGTTACAAAATCATCGTTGGTCAGGGTGTTCTTTCATAATACAAAGATAACAAATTGACTTCTATGACTACATTTTATATAATGATAATGGATGTCATTACAAATTAAATACATTTCCAAATAAACACGTCGTTCAATGATTTGTTTGCTTTTAATGAATCTTATTGTAAACGAGTGGATTGTGGCCAACGCTATACTCCTCATTACCAAGACACCACAAAGTATTCAAATTTTATATGGAAAATTTTCAACATTTTTATGAATGAGTTTGTTCAATATTTTTATTTTAATATTTTATTATGAAAACTTGGTACTACTTCAATGCCATTTTATGAAAGAGTATTTTTACCAATTTGAAAATTAAAATTTGACAGGAATATTTGACAGTTAAAAAAAATGAGAATCACTATTCAGATATCCTGCAAGATCTAATGGGATCCAAGTGAGTATTAGATATATGTAGGTACATATTTGCAAAATTTAAAAATAATTTGATGAGTACTTTAGTCTATAATCTTCTTCTTCTTCTTTACCCTTTTTGTTCCGTTTCTATCGGGATACGCTTTGACCATGATCCTGGAATTGGCGAGTCTGGTTATTACATTGAAGCGACTGCCATCTGACCTTCGTAACCCTTAGAAAGGGGAACCAGACAAATTGGATCATGATTAGTCTATTATCGATAAAGTAAAATAACACGCCGTACATAGCACACAGCACATAGTACACACACACGCACACACACACACAGATACATTGTGATGAAACTTTCAGAATACAATCTCGGCATGCTATCAGTTGATAATGTGCAATAGAAAATTTGCAAAATCATACCTCCCCACTATATCACCATGGGTCAGTGAGGAGTAAAAATAGGATTCACAGTCGAAAAAAAAAAATTTTGATACTAAATGTGTTGAGATTATTAATCATACTAATTACATTTTCTTTATAATTGATGTTTTTTATAATACTAATTGTATTTCAATGAAAACCATAAAAATGTACTCATATCACCTTTAAAAGTAATTCTTTTATATTTCCTACCTGATATTTTTAATGTTCATTAAAATAATTTAGTATCGTTTATTCTCGCCATAATTAACGGCATAAATTATATGTAAGCGCTTTACGCAGTAAATATTTTCTCTCATAATAATTTAATTTAAATGTATACCTTCTTGTTGAACGTATATTTATATTATATCAACATTTTCTGTTACGTATTTTATATAACTAGTTACATGTAACACATGAGATCCAACCGTCGATGGCGATAGAATGTATAATTGAAGTATACATACGTACCAAACTATTAATCCATAAATCCAAATTATTGAATATTTTTAAATATTTTGTTTTCTATACAACACATGTAAGTATGCATGTCAAGATAGGATAGTATGAAGATCAGTCCTTTTTTCCTACCCAGAATATGAAAACAGCATGATGGTATGTATGTATGTTTGGAGATTAAGTATCAAACTATTAAGTCTCATTTGATATTTTGTATAGCCACTGCCATTCAAATTGTATGAAGCGATGTCGTCACGAAATTCAATTTTATAAAAATTGTTATAATAATTTTAGAATGTACTACTACAATGTTCATATTTTTATAGAAAATTAAATTGTCTTGTTGAGGTATTTAGGCTTTTTTAGATATTTTTTTGAAATTTAAGAATATAAGTTAAACACATAAATTTATCATAATAAATGTTTTTCTTAATAAAAAATGTTTGAGAAACTCTTGAATTAAAAAATTGAGATTTTGGGTTTTTCTATATTTATACGAATTTTCAGCGTATAGCTTTTATGGTTTTTGAGATATATAGAAAAATAAAGTAAAAATTCAAAAATTGATAACCTTTGAAACTTAAATTCCGAGTACAAAAGTTTTGTAGGCCTACAAATTTCTATATTTTCTGAAATTTTGGGCTCTGTAAATTGAGAGGATCAAAAGTAATAAGGGGGTACGGACACACACACACACACACACACACACACACAAACACACTAAATGTTCTACTCCGAATTCTGGGTAAATCCATATTATATATTAAACATATTCTTCGAAGCCTCTAAGTTGGTGTTTTTTGACTTCAAAGTTGGAAAAACCGTGATAAATATAGACGCTGCATACAAATCTCGCGTATCTTGGCTTGATACTTTGTCGATATGTTAATAGAAATAAATTCTCTTGAATAAATAGACAGTTGGAATATATGTTAAAAATTTACCTACTTATTATTTGCATTTAACAACAAAAAAATAAACGATTATAAACATATACAAAATGAAACAAAATATTTATTTCAATGGAAATATATTATTCGCAGAATCAACAAAAATCTTAATTAAACATTAATTTGTGGTTATGATTATCGTCGGAGAAATATTTTTCAAATATTCACTGAAAAATTTCAATCGTTTTTTATACTTGTACCTACTTATACTACTTATCGATTCTGTGATTATTAATACAGTGAAAATTCAAATTTAAACTTCAATGAAACCAATAACGTATCAATATCGGCAGTAAAAACTTAAAATAGCCCACGGTTCTGAATATGGAAATAAATATAAATTTTGCCGGATCTAATGACATGTGCTATGGATCAATCTCAAATATAAAACTTCAATACCTCTGAGAAAATCAAGATGGGTGTTGATGACTTCCTCTGGATGCGTGGCCAAGAATCTGGCACTCCACAGTGGGTCTCCATCCACCACTTCTCCGATGTGGCAGCTGAGTTGAGATGAGAAACCTCCGTCAAGAATGGTGATCTCCCGCTGCCTCTGATCATCGTCGACAGACTCCATCATAATCTGAAGAAAACAACACGACAAATGGTTCTGATAAAATTTTGATACAACGACAATTGTTTTTTTGTTGTTTGTTTTAGGCTGTTCACCCCGCAAAGAGTGCTTTGTTCCAATTATTTTGTGATCGAGAAATGAAATATTTTTGTTATATTATGTAATGCTAGCCCAAGTACAAGGTTTCCTAGTTGGGCAGCAGTATCATTGTAAAATATAATAAATTTAAATATGATCAAAGTCTATTTTTTTCTAACAGGGTAACACAGCAGATAACAAGGATTGGATAGTATATTATGAAACCCTAAGACGTGGTGCCTTTCTGAGATAAAAGATAATTTAACATTAAAAATTAAACGGTTGTTTGATTGGTATAATCAAAATTTTATAGAAGATAATATCAAATCTGCCATTATATGATGACTTTTACGAGTAAACTTAAAATTTTAGAGTTCCTTTTGTCATGGCAGTTCCTTTTACTATAAGAATATTTTACTTTATGTCACTGGATGTAGATTTTAAAACTAAATAATTTAACCATTCTGACCTAGCCTTATGGTAGGTATGATTTATTAAAACAGAAATATTGTTTTAAATAATCTAAAGTAAATATTGATAACAAGATCCGCTTTCAATTGTCCTAAATTTTTAATCAGTGAATTATCAGTGAAATATTTATGTATGGTATGGCGAAATAATTATGATAACCTAATTTTGTTTAACTTAAAAGTTGAGTTGTGCAAATAGGTAAGTTTTATATCGATTCGCAAAAATGCATAAAGATTTCCTGGTAATGAAGTTATTAATATTTAAATGTGTTGTATTTTTCTTTAAATTTCTCTGTATCAAAGCATGATACATTTGCTGAAAAATTAATAATACCTGTAATAGTAATAATTAAGAACGTTAATAATTTCATCAAAGGGTTTTGTAAATTATGACGAAATATATTGTCATAATTTACATTAACAGGTAAATATCAGGATGACAACAAAACTATTTGTAAATAAATTATTAAATAATAATCAAACTGTCGATTTGTTTAAGATAATTAAATTTCGTTCAATAAATCGACACAGTATAAAGTCAAGATTCGCGAGGTTTTGAATGGCCAGGTCATTCATTCTTTTTGTATTTTTTTTGTATAAATTGAATTTAGTGACGACACCGTTTCATACGTTTATTTGTACGGCAGAATACACAATATCTACCGGGACTCCCAATAGTTTGATACTTAATCTTCATACATACCATCAAGCTGTTTACATATTCAGGGAAGGAAAAAAGGACTAACCTCCACACTTTTCTACCCTGACATACGAGTTTTTCAAAAAAAAAAACATTTAAAAATTTCAATAATTTGGTTTTTAGAGTTTATAGTTGTTACGTATTCTTCAAATATACGATTACTTTCGATATTTGGATATTATCATGAATCACATACAACAAGTATTCTTAGAAAATTTATTTGATAATACTCAAGATAGTGTATGTAGGTATAATTATTTACAAATTTTGGATAGCAAAATCTTCCATTTTTTCGTTAAAAATAGTTGCATGTGACACATGAGATCCAAAAGTGGATGGTGATAGTATGTATATAGTATAAGAACACGTAAAAATCACTAATCTAAAATGTAGAAATAAATTCTCATGAAAAAATCGACAGTTGGTATACGATGTAACAACCCTTCAAAAATTCCAAGAGAACATCTGAACTGGATGCTATTTTTAGTTTTATACGAAAAAATACCACATATTATTTACTTTTTATATGTTACAATATATTCTTATCATGAACTCTGAGATAAGAACAAAACATAATACGTACCTCATTGCCATATATTTAGTTGAATCTATGCGGATATTAATAGTTTATACAAGTTGTATCAAATTAATACAAAAATCTTACCAAATAATTTTTGCTGAGCGGTAGGGACCTGGATTCGTATTCGAATCCTTGTAAAATAATCAAAACCAATTTGATTTTTGACCAGTAAAAACTCCATGCATTATTCAATAGGATAAATTATATCAATTACAAACAGTACATAAAAAACACTAAAATAAGAAAGTTGCATCAATCAAAGTACAAGGAAATATAGGAAGAGACAGCTTTTCTAAACGCACTGAGAGAGCACGTAGAGATGTCGAGTGTATTAGAAAACATTGTACACCGTGGCACCACGGTGCACAAAAGCATTCTGAGTGTAGTTGTTACTACATTTAGGAGTATAAAAACTGTTAGTATATCTGGTTGTTCTGCTCGGTCAGTAAAAGCAAATATTTTTCAACAAGTCTGGGGAATCTACATAAATTAATTTTACTTTATTTTTAATGAAACTCAATAAGATCGTCCGTGTGTTTAGTTCATACACACGTTTAATTCACCTGCGTAAACTTAGCAGCGCACATAATATATTCAATCATACACCAACGAAACATATCTAACAAATTTGTTTGACACTGTTAGAATGTTCCGACAATTTGTTAAATGTTAGTTTGTAAAAAACGTTTTTTAAAAGTGTACACCTGACTTCACTACAAAACCGTCAAAAACACTGTAATGATTTGTTAGATATTGTTCGAATGTTCGAATGAAAAGTTTATATACTTCCAATATTGCTATACATATACATATTGTATTCATTTAATGTAAATGATTGAGTACCCTAAGTCACCATTAGGTATTTTTATTTTGATAATAATTATTATTATGATTATATATTAAATTTATTTACCTATTACTTTGTGTACAGCAATTGCATGAAGACGTTTGTCCAAAAATTAACTTATTATTTTTTATTTACTTAAACGCATAAAAAAATCCATAAAATATTTATAAAAAATAACACAATTCAATTAATTTCATGCAATTGTCTGTTCCTGGCTACGTTCACATTGTGCACTTAGTGCACTTAGTGACATTCAAATTCGTGCATAATGACCGGAAACAGGCGCTCGAAAGACACTATGTGACATTCAGATTGAACTTCGAGTGTACGCACCAAACGCTCGGTAAAATATCCGGATGGAAAACGCTCTGACAGTTAAATATCATAGTAAAAATATCATTCAACAATTTGCAATAAAAGGTCAGAGATCATTATTTACACCACTGCCCAATTGTTGTATTTCGATGAAAATATAACCTGAAAAGAGATTTGTATGATAAATGACATTTGACATCTAAAACGCGCGATGCAGCGTTGAGATTGAAACGCCGTTCGAAAGCGCTCGGTGAGATTGGTGTGAAAAACGCCATAATCTGCAACTTCAGGTACATCCGATGCCGACGACGTTGATCATTGTATCTGAACGCAGCCCTGAAGCAACACTTTGAACAGTAAGTACATATTATATTATTATTAATAATAATAATAATGAACACTTCCTTGCACCATGCGCAAGTGGCGAGTTTATTGCCTTATGGCAATTTCTTCCAACTAACCATTGTTTCCAGCCCAGAGAAGCAATATTTGCGTGAGAAATGAATTAAATATTATCTCATCATATTATCGTGTCTCTCGCACGTTAATAGATAAACAAAACGCCACATCTTTCTATGTTGACAAACATTCAACGACGCCTTCGTCTGTAATGCTTTTTAAGACTATCTCTTTCAGGATATCTGAAAATGAAGCAACCGTTTGTTATATTTTAAGGGTGAGGAAAAACAAAAAAATATATTCATAATGCATTAGATTATTATTTAAAAAAATAACAAAATCTTATCTACAGAACGGAAATGAAAAGTACAAGAGAGCTAAGAAGACACAGGTCAACGAGTAGAATATTGTATATCCGATAAAAATGTGGTATTGGATATTCAGAACACAAAAATACTTTATATAATACGTGGGTGGTAACCAAGACCTTAGCACGCCAACGCAGCTATAAAATTATAAGGGAATTTGAAAAATTAAATTAATTATGAAAATAAGTCTAAAATAAGTGAATTGCCTTAAACAAAAAAAAAGTCTAAAATAAATTTTGTGTCAAAAATTATGAAGACCAATTTTATTATAATATATATTATTATGTTAAACTCGAAAGATTGAATTACATTTTTTTCCTTATCTGAAACCACCATGACAAGATGAATTATTTAATTTTTATTTTATTATACAATTTTTTTTAGTTTGACATTGACCATCTAGTAAAAAACGATATTTCTATAATTCAATATGAATAATAAACCATATGAATACTTATATACTAAGTATTATCACAAATTTTTCTGTTTTGTGTGGTTTTGAATTGTACCTATGTGAATTTTAAGATTGTTAATTATGATGAACTTTATTACTATGTCATTTGTTACTGTGTTAATCGTCGTTTTTTTTCAACTTTAGGTGGTTATTTTAAATTACTCACATCCGCAAAAATTGCGTAGAGAATAATATATTCCCTATTATTCTCCAACCGCAGTGGCACAGTTGGTAAGCCATTCGGTTTCTGTGCGGGCGTCCTGGGTTCGATTCCCAGCAGAGGAGAAATTTATTAAAATTAAGATGTACTTCTACAATATTAATATTTTTATAGGAAATTAAATAATCTAGTTGGGGTGTTTAAACTCATAAATTTATCATAAAAAAAATATTTTTCTTAATAAAAAATGTTTGAGAAACCCTGGAATTTTTCTGAAAAAATAAATTTGAGATTTTGTATTTGTCTATGTATATACCAATTTTCAGCGTTCTAGCTTTTATGGTTTCTGAGATGTATAGAAAAAATAAACTAAAAATTCAAAAGTTGATAACCCCTGACTGAAACGAAAATTTACGATTCTGAGTATAAAAGTTTTGTGAACCTAAAATTGTCTGTATATTCTAAAATTTTAGGCTTTGTGAATCCAGCGGATCAAAAGTTATAATGGGGGGGGGGGGGGACAGACACACAGACACACAAAACTCACATAAAATGTTCTACTCCAAATTTTGAGTAAATCCATGTATGGGAACATATTATATGCTGCGAAGCCTCTAAGTTGGTGTTTTTAGCTTGCAAAAAGTCCACTACGCCATACAAAGTGTTCCTTCATACACGCATCTTGGATTTTAACTGCCTCTTCTTTCAATAGAATTTCATTATCTTGAACGAATCGACAGTTGGATTAATATACGAAGACTTAATATTATTATGATTTCTTAAATTTCAAAAAACTTGATATCACCGATGGTATATCAAAGTTGATAATATGTCAATAATTGGTCTAAATCAGTTTAACACATTATTCCAATTTATTTATTAATCAATATATTTCAATAGGCCCATAATAAAAATCAGTTTATCATTTTGTTAAAAAAACGTAATACAGCGTTGTTGTACCGAGCGCCATACTCTATTTTTGCACACATTTCTGGTTTCCATTCATGCATTGTATTATACATGCTCGTCGATTGTTCAAGGTATTCATTTTTATTTTTTTTTCAAAATAGAATTCACATGATCATTCCATCCCTCTCTGGGGCGTCCCTTGCTATTCATTCCTTCTCTTACACCCATGTATATTTTATGGACAGTCGTTCATCATTCATTATTTCAATATGTCAAAACCAACTCAAGACATTCAGTTTCTTTTTAATTATAATATCCTTCTTTATCTTGTATTATCTCTGTATGTCCTCATTTTTTATCCTTTAATATGTCTTTCTATTACATACTCTTCTCAGTGATCTCATTTTTAAAGCATTTACTCTACTTTCATGCTACTTTTGCCACGTTCATGTTTCACTGGCATACGTCAATGTTTTGGCTTCCTTTTAGTTGCTTGGATCGGACATTACTGGTCTGAGTGTTTCGTTTATTCTATTACCTGCCATAAATCTTCTTTCAATATCTTTATCAGGTCTTCCATTCCGTTCAAACATACTCCCAAAGTATAAATATTCCTCAACTTGCTCTAGCCATTCGTTCTTTACTTTTATCATACATGCAAGTATACTTTCAGATTTTTCGAATACCTTAGATTTACTCACATTCATTCTCAGTCCGTTCTGCAGGCAGTCTTTATACACTTTATACAATAAATACTGTATAACTCATCCGCACATTTAGCAATCACCACTTTTGTCATCTGCTTACATCAAATCACGTATGTTTACAATACTTAGTTTCAGGCCAATATTTTCATTCTTTTTTATTATGTGGTTCTACATGGCATAGATGTTGTCTCAATAGAGAGTATAACTCCTCTCTCTTGACATATATTCCTCGCATCATTCACGTCCATACATCGTCTCATACACGCTCTTCTATTATTCTTACTTTTAACATCTCCATCTTTCAAAACCCCATTTATGTGATCGTGCCAACTCTTTCTTGGCCGACCTCTACTTTTCATTCCTCTTTCATCAGCCTTGTATACTTTTTTTGTCAGACGGTCATTACTCATTCTTTCTATGTGGCCGAACCACCTTAGGGCATTTATTTTCATCTTACTTACGATATTTCTTTCAATCATACATTCTCGTCTAATATCCTCATTTCTTATTCTGTCATACATCGTTTTACCACACATTCGTCTTAGTGACCTCATTTCAACCGCGTTAACTCTACTTTCATGCGTCTTCTGCCATGTCCATGTCTCACTAGCATACATTAGAGTATTGTAATAATAAGTGCTACATATTATTTTAGATTACAATAATGTTGAAATGCTAAACTTGATATAATTCAATCAAAATATTTACAATCGCATATAAAAAAACATATAGGTATATAGACCTACACGAATATTCTTAAGCAAGTCTTCTTTCTGCAAAGAGGTCTTTTATCTATGGCATTATACAGAACGACGTTTGAAGCTTTTTCACAAGAAAACACTAAGAAAACAAAAAAGAAAATACATGTTGGGATAAAATAACATAATGCTTATCTGTCTATATTTTATATCATATAAGTGTATCACTGAAAATGAGGATGTTAGGATGTTATATACGTGTATCACTGAAAATGAGGATGTTAGGATGTTATATACGTGTATCACTGAAAATGAGGATGTTAGGATGTTATATACGTGTATCACTGAAAATGAGGATGTTAGGATGTTATATACGTGTATCACTGAAAATGAGGAAGCACCACATAAGTGAAACATTCATTTTCAATTCTACTACTAATTACTAATTCCAACTAATTCCAAAATCAACGTTTAAATAGGACGATGCACCTTATTGACAGGGTAAGAAATGAGGACGCAAAGTAAAATGTCATCAATATAACAAAAGTTAACACGTCGAGATGATTTGGCAACGAACGAACAAAGAATGAAAAAAGAAATCAGAGTCAACCTAGAAAGAATGGCACGACCATGTTTCAGAATGTTGCTAACATGGTCGAAAAACATACGAAAATGTATGAGGTATGTATGTATAATCTCAAGACAACTTTTGGACAAAGAAATTTCCTGTATTTTGGAGTCAAATTATACAATGAACTACCTTTAACACTTAGACAAAACAGTAACTTGAAAATATTTAAGCGAGACATTAAAATTTGGATTAAAAAAAAGGGCAGAGACTATATTAAAAATAAATTATTCACCTGAACTCTGAAAATACTCCCATAGTTACTAACCAAAACTGAAAACTAATTAGACATCTATACACTGTCTCAGAACAGGTTTTACCTAGTGAGGCAGTTTATGACAATAGTAAAATATCTGGTAACTATATTATAATGCATTAAAAAAAATTTGTTACTAGATTTAAGAAAAAATTGTATTTTATATAATAAATAAAAAAAAATGGTTGCATGATTATACCCCATGATTGGTAGATATATGAATAATACATAATAAATATTATGTCAACAATATTTTAATATAAACGACGCACGAACAATTTTTTTTTTCAAATAAACTTAAAAAGGGTAAATAACCATATCATCGGGTAGTTTTTTTTTTTTTTTAAATAAATACCTATGTCCTTGTTAAACAATTACATATACATCTTCCTACGTTCCCTAAAATAAGCAAATAAATGCTTGTGCTTAGGTGAACGAAATCGGTCGAGGCAGGATTCGAACTCGCGACCACTGGATTACTAGCCCAGCGCGCTAACCGCTCTGCCCCCGACCCATCTATATATTTTTATTTTGTTAAATTTTTTATTTATTTATTTCCATGATATAATACAATTTAACTTAACTTAAATATTATTATGGAATTTATTCAGAGATAATTCTTACAATAATAACGCAATACGTTTTTGGTATATAAATTTTCAAAAGATAAGTAAGTAAAAAAGTTAAAAAAATAAAAATTATATAAAATTTCTTAAAAATAAGTAAAAACACAAATTTTTAACTTTTTCTTTCGTTTTTTTCACTAATTTAAAAGTATTAACCCCTGACGCGTTTCGCTCAAAGATGCTCTTGATCTCGTCCATCAAGAATTAGCAGTCAAAAAATTAGAAATAATAATAAGTATAAAAGACTTTGTATAAATTATAAAGGAATGTGTATTTATGATCACTTTATGCGCTTGCGTGACAATCTCTCTTTCGTTGAGTTTCTTTATTCGTTTAGGTATGCACAATGTACAATGAAAGCAACAGTTAATTTATATTGTAATTATTATTAAAACAAAAGGCTCCATTGAAAGTCGTTGAAAATCTTTAATTTTTAGCTTAACAAATTTTAATTGACTTTGTCCATTTTAACTTGTCACATCTCAATTAACCTTGTTTATTTTTAGCTCGTCAAATCTCGATTGACCTGGTTAATTTTTTGTGTAGGTCGGTACTAGGAAGCAGCTTATTTTTTTCTTATTTAAGATAATGCAATTAATTATGTCTTTATACTGGTAAAAAAAGATTATTTCTTTATTAACTATCTTTCCACTGTTTCTTCAAATGTTTCCTTTTTTTGTATAGAGCATTTTTCGTTCACACTCGACTGGAATAAATCATCTGTCCATATTTTCTGAGGGTGACCCACTGATCGCATAAAAATAATTCTAATACTTGACAATCGTGCAATAAATGAAAACTATGTGTGGAGGACATAGTTAGGTGTAGTTGGCAATGAAAACTATTTTGGTGGGAACATTTGGAAGGGATGGATCCAGAAGTACTTTTCTAAATTGTGTTGCTTGGAATTCCAGGGGGTCAGCCCGATAGCGTATTTACCTTTCAGTGTTGAATAGGAGGCAAGTACTGCCTTGAATTAGGCACTAGTTTGTTGCGCCTGCGTTCCTGCTAATACGTGTTCAATTCAAGGTACCTCATTAATTATTGAATATGGAACATATATAGCCACGAAGTTCGCGCACTATTTCATTTCCCTCGCATTTCGTCTGTGACTGTCACATTTGTTTGTATTTTGTTCACAAATTATATGGTAGTTATCAGTAATTTTGTTAGAATCTTTAAATAATATGGAAATTAAATTGTTATTTTGGACAATTTTAAAATTGTCAAAAACGAAGGAGACAAGGATAATTACCAATGTAAAATTCGATGCTCTATACTTGTGAAGGTAATTACGACGCAAAGTGTGATCATTTCATTGAAAAATTCATGAGTACCAATCTCATACGAAAAAATTGTCTAAACGAATTTTTATGATATAATATATATTTGTCTATTAAAACAAAAACAATCATACACAAAAATGGCTCTAACACAGCCTTGTAACGCTCAATCAATACGCATGGTAAAATTTATAGTGGACGATTGAAAGACGTATGCCTTGAATTGAACACGTATTAGCAGGATCAGTTTGCGTTGCTAAACCGTGGTGTTCATTTGGAGGACACATGCCATTGAATTCAACACGAGTTTTTATGTGCATTAGGGAAGCAAACTAGTGGCTCATTCGAGGCTGTACTTGCCTCCTAATCAACACGGAAAGGTAAATACGCAACCCGGTAAGACCACAAAAGAGAAGGAGAAAAATTTGGACATCCTCATTCTCACCCCAAGATCAAGACAGACTTTTGTAACTCTTAAATCGATGTTCAATAGAAAGAAGAACAAGAAGAATTAAAAAAAATGATTAAAATTGTGAAATTTAAGTGTAGTATAATCTATCTTTTAAATAAAAAATGATTTTGCTAAGTCGGCGACAATTCTTGATGGAACTCCATAGTAGGTATGTTGATATATTTATAAATTGTTAAGTAAAAATACTTAGTATTTTTTTTTTTTTTATATATAAGGCAACCCACCCTATAAGGAGGGTGATTTGTGCCATGACGAAACGAATATGTGTATATTTAAAAGGAAATCAATTTGTTATATGAGAATATCTCTTAAAGATTTATTGCATTTAAATTAAGAAATTTTGATATAATTGAGTGAACTTTAGTCGAATTAAGGGAGAGAAGATGCGACATATTTACAGGCAGAGGGACACGC
The DNA here is from genome assembly GCA_963576475.1 of Molanna angustata. Lineage (NCBI taxonomy): Eukaryota > Metazoa > Arthropoda > Insecta > Trichoptera > Molannidae > Molanna > Molanna angustata. Next base: position 11,176,319 of record OY754968.1, on the reverse strand, counting down.
AGCTTGGCATAAAAGTCGAATTTATCGTGTATTGGACACTCCATGAAAACGTGATCCAACGTTTCCACCTCTCCACAATCACACAAAGGACTGTCCCTTATGTGTATTTTGTAAAGGTGGTTTGCGATCATGCAGTGACCAATTCTCATTCTGCATATGTTTGAAACATCCCTTTTTGACATTTTTTTTCCATGAAACCATGGTTTGGATGGAACTGTTATCTGTATAATTTTGTAAGCAGTCCCTTTCACACGGCTTGACACTTCCCATTCATTGGACCATTCGGTCAAGAGGCGCTTTTTAATGATTGAGGTGGTAAAATCTTGGAATGGAATCTCAAAATTAAGAGGTTCAGTGCCAATCGTTGTAGCTTCTTTTGCCAAACGGTCTACAGTTTCATTTCCATTTATACCACGATGTGCTGGTAACCATACAAATGTAACATATATATTTGATGTAAAAAGGTTGTATATATACTTTTTTATTTCGCAAAGTATGTAATCGTCAGGGGATCTAGATAAATTAGAAGATATAGAGTAGATAGCGCTAAGGGAGTCGGTGAATATTATAATATTAGAAGAATCGAGGGTATGACATATAGATAAGACCTCTTTGATTGCCCAACACTCAGCTGTATAAACTGAGCATTCGGGTGGAAGTTTGAAAAGTCCTTTAGTGTTGTTATACGGAATATAAAATGCTGCTCCAGAGTTGCTATTAGGTGAAAGCTTGGATCCATCAGTAAAAATTTGAACGTGAGATGGCCATCTTGAACGAACAATGCCATCGAATTTAATGTTGATTAGTTGGGAGGGAAGATTGCAGTTTTTGTCCAAACCGAGAGAAGGACATGTATCGGGAATGAATTTTGTTGCGAAATATGGTGTTTTATAGTAAGGAAGATAATTATGCGAACAATTGACAAGTATTTTTGATTTAAGAAGGGTGTAACTTTTACATAGTATTGGAGTGGAAGATTTTGACCAATATCGTTTTAATTGACATAAATGTGTTATTGTGGATAGCTTTGATGTTAGTGGGTGAGAATTAAGGGAAAGTCGTTTTAGAACAAATTTGTCTGAAAGATATTGACGTCTCAAGTGAAGTGGGGAATCTAACCCCTCCACCTGAAGTGCATTAATCGGTGAAGATCCCATTGCTCCGATTATAAGTCGTAAACATTTAGACTGTATTCTATCTAATTTAGATTCAAGGTATTTAGGAAGAGGATCGAATAAAAAACAACCATAATCCAGGTGACTGCGAACTATGGCATTATAGAGCAATTTCATTGTTGATGGATGAGAACCCCACCAGACTCTCGATACAGCTCTCAAAGGATTAATGTTTTTTTTGCATTTAGATACAATTGAGTTGACATGAGAGTTCCACGATAGTTTTCTATTAATGATTACACCCAAAAATTTAATTTCGTCCTTTATAGTAATGTTTGTACCATCGATATTTACAGAAATGTCCGGAAGTTTATGTTTACGCGAAAAGGCGACTACTTGGCATTTTTGGAGCGAAAGTTCTAAACCATTAGATTCAAGCCATTTGTTTATTCGATTTAATGTTTTTGACAATTTTTTTGCTGCAATTTGTGCGTTTTTGTGAGAGACATATACGACAATATCGTCGGCAAATTGTAATATTGAGCAAATATCCTCTATTACCGTAACAAGATCTTGACAATATATATTAAATAAAATAGGGCTTAATACCGAACCTTGAGCTAAGCCTTTCCAAACTATTCTATCAATCGTGGTAGAAATATTTTCAGCTACAATTTTTCTCTCAGCAAACATGTTATAAATAAGTGTTGCCAAACTCATTGGAATACCCAAATCTACTAGTTTTTTTCTTAAAACAGACAGTATCACGTTATCATATGCAGATTTTATATCCAAAAATGCTGCAATAACAAACTCTTGTTTGGAAAAAGCTATTTTGATATCTGAAATCAAGATACTGAGGTTATCTAAACACGATTTACCTTTTCTAAAACCAAATTGAATTGACGGGAGAAGGCGGTTCCTTTCAATATGCCAGTCTAAACGGTTTTTTATTATATGCTCAAGAATTTTTAGGAAAACTGGTGATAATGCGATTGGCCGATACGAAGATTCTGATTGAGGGTCTTTGTTAGGTTTCAAAATAGGGACTATTCGTTGTATTTTCCAGTCTTTTGGTACGTATCCGTTTTTTAAACAACCATTATATAATTCTAATAAATGTTCAAGGAAATTTACTGGTGCATTTCGAAGAAAAGCATAAGGAATGAGGTCCATTCCGGGCGAAGAATTTTTCAAATTTTTAAGTGGGGTAATGAGTTCAGAATATTCAAAAGGTCCATCTAACCATGATTTAGACAAAGAATGGGCAGGAAGGATTGGCATTTCTATTTCTGTATCATTGGGGACGTATGGTGGGGCAAGCCTCTTTACAAAAGCTTCTAGAATGTGTCCATTTGGCAGATATTTCTTAGAAGTGGATAATGATGTTCTGAAGCGACGGATCATATCCCAGACTATTGATAGAGGAGTATCTGGTGAAAGAGTGTTGCAAAAGTTATACCAGCCTTGTCGCTTTTTCTTTCTGAGTATTTTTTTTGTATTTGCTTGTATATTTTTAGCATATAAAAAATTTTGTAACGTCATATTTTTCCTGTACTTTTTCATAGCTAATTTTCTTATTTTGATAGCCTCCGTGCATTCATTGTCCCACCAAGGGGCACATTGAATACGTTTCGATTCTGCTTTTCTCTTCGGAATACTAATATCAGCAGCTTTGTAGAGGATTGACATAAGTTCTGAATTTTTGTGAGTAATGTCGGATGACAAAAAAGATGGTGTAGAATCTTCAATAGTTTTATTGAATATATCCCAATTAGCTTTTCTTATATTATGTCCTTTTTTACTAACGGCTGTTTTTGTTTTGGATTTTGTGATGGTTTTTATAATAATGGGAAAATGGTCACTTGCTAGGGGATCATCAGATATAGACCATGTAGAAGTGGAGGCTAAATCATTTGTACAAATGGAGAGGTCGACAGCACTCACATTTTGAGTTGGTGGAGTGAGTCTAGTTGGTGAACCGTCATTTAGAATGCATAGATTATGTTTATCTATAAATGAGAGAATGAGGTTTCCCGAACGATTTGATAGTGTACTGCCCCAAGATGGAGAGTGGGCATTGAAATCACCTAATATATAAAATGGTGAGGGTAGCATATCCACAATTGAATCCCAATAAATTGGGTCAAATGGAGAATGTGGAGGAATATATGTGGAAACATATACAACTCCATTCACTTGAACGGCAACCACTTGTAATGATGGGTGAGTTGGAACAATAATTTGATTATATGGGATGGAAGATTTGATAAAGATAGCTGTTCCAGCTCTCCCATCATTGCGGTCGGATCTAACTGACAGGTAGCCTGGGACATTGAAAACTGAACCTGGTACAAGCCAAGTTTCAGTAATGCACGCAATTTGAATTTCGTGTGTGGATAATAGAAATATGAAGTCAGGTTTGTTTGCTGTGACGCTTCTACTATTCCATTGAAGGATATTGTGAATTTGATGAGCCATTGTGGAGGGTTGTATTAAGAGTTTGAAGAATTTCGGCAGCGTTGGTCGGTAAAATATTGTTATTTGTTAATATAGATATAAGGAGAGAAATAAGTGTTTGAATAAATGATGAATTGTCGTTTTGAATTTGGGAGGTTGAATTAGAAGTTGGTAAATTCATGTTTGGTAAGGCACATCCGTTAGGGGCCTGTGATGAATAATGTCCGTTTTGGTTAAATAGTAAGGCATTGTGTTGGGTTGTGTCGTAGTTGGGGGTAGAAATATATCTTGGTTTTGAGGGTTTAAATATGGTTTTTTTAAATGAAGTTGAAGGTGGAGAAATAGGTTGAGTGGTTGACGGTGCGGTGGAAGTTATATCAGCAAAAGATTTTTTTGTGGGTGGGACGAGTTTTGAGGCCTGAAAATATGATATATTATCTGTTGCCATTGTCTGTTTGATATTTTTCTGTCTTGATAACTCTGGACAGGCCGTGCTAATTGCAGTGTGATTTCCAGAACAATGGAGACAGATTGGTTCCTGTGACGTATTTGGGCATTGTTCGAATGAATGATTTTCTCCACAATTGTAACATCGAGGAGAAGATCGGCATACTGTTTTAGAGTGTCCAAATCGACAACAGTTGAAGCACTGTATGGTTGGAAACTTGTAAATTTCTACTTGTAAGGAATTATAGTATAAAAATACCCTGGGTGGTAAAATTTGGCCCTCAAAGGTAACGACCACCGACTGTGAAGGTTTCCATATTAACGTACCCGTTGAAGTGTCTTTGTAGTTCAATCTTCTGGCTTTAACTACTTTAGGTATGTTGGTGTGTACGTTTAATGCCTCAACTATCTCGTCTTCGGGTAAATCGCTCGGGATACCTCTGACCAGTCCCATACGCGTCAAATTGAATGTTGGTATATATGCTTTAAATTTATTGTTTGAAATGTTCTCTATATTTTTGACAAAATTGTTGGCAGATATGGCAGTTTTAAATTGAATCGATATTTTATAGCGGCCTTCCGATTTGATAGTCCCATCAATTATTTGTATGTTTAAAGATTTATGCATGAAAATAAATTTTCCGAAATCGAGGGGGTGGATTGTTTTGCCTTGTTCCGATCTCTGTATATGGACAATAAAGGGGGAAGAAGAAGAAGTTCCATATTCCATTTCCAATTTAGGCGGTGAAAAGGTATTTATAGTTTTTGGGTCGTTATTGGTGGTAATTATTATTTCGGGGTGAGTTTTTTGTTTGTTTGGGATTGACTCGGATGAATGACGAAAAGGTTTACGTTTTCTATTTTTACTAGCAATAGATACCTGACTGGCATCTGATTCTGAAGTATAATTTATATCCGAGTTAATACCGGGATCCGGCGGTTTATTTTCCTCTTGTTCCATCACCAAAAATTAATCGGTAGAGAAATACACAAATAACACAAAATATGTAGAAAACAGAGTGAAATAAAAAGTAAATAATAATGAAAATGAAACAATAAAATCTTATCTGTTCGCTGAGCAGCAACAAGGTTTGTAGGTAGGACACCACAATGTAACAACACAACACAACCGATCGCTACGATTGAACCGACGAGACTGTCAATACTTAGTATTCGTGCTATTTGATTCAATGGATGATGCTTTTCGAGCGAGGCACTTTATTATGACAAAACGCGTCGATAATCCATTTAATAAAATAGAACAAATACCCAGTATTTTTAATTTAGAATTTATAAATTTATCCACAAAAAAGCATTTTGAATAAGGTATAAGAAATAACTTATTTTGTATAAGAAATAAATTAAGATAGAATACAAAAAACGATGAATTTTTACTGTTTATACTGATAATATTAAGGAATTCGTTTTTAATTTGTCTAAGATCAGCGACACAGTTGTTAGGTATATCACCTTGACCAACTTAAAAATATTTTCCTATAATGTGCGCGGCCAAAAACTTTAAATATTTTATCAGCGTGTTATATTTGTTTGCTATGTGATGCCAACGACCTCAAAATCCGCCGCTTGTTGACTTATTCTCGTTTTCGATTCTCAATTTTAGCCATCGTGATAAATACATACGCTAAATGATGTGTTGTACTATTGTATTGTTGTTATTTTTGTATGTTAATGTGAATTTAAATAAATAAATAAAAAATGTAAGTTACATTTACATTTCGACAGAGACAAGCACCTAATAAAACGGTCACCTGAATGAAGATCGATATCATCATTCTGTAATAAAATATATTATGTCCCTCTGTCAAGAACTTTAAGAAACATTGACATACAGAAATGTTGTTTATTTGTAAGTTTTGCGGCAAATTCCCCCTATGCGTATAAAGTTCCATCACTACCGCTACAAGAGAGAGAATAAGAGAGATTGTAAGTTTGACAGGAGAAAAGGTTGGTACCAGTTGTACGAAATTTATTTATTCCTCGGGCCCACAAACTTTGGATTCCGTTCTGAATACAATTGTTTTTCCATTTTCTGGAAAACATTCGTATGAATCACTTTGACCGATTTCAGCCCAAACCATTTTATTTTCACCAATACGGCTCCTGTGGAAAATTTGGGTTGAATCGAATAAACACTTGTTACGGATTCACTGCTGACTTATCACGGACACAAAAAATACTCATATCAGACTTTTACATCAAATAACAAATATTTGAAATTGTCAATCAAAAATATACTAGGCGTTTAGAAAACATGAAAATCTTTATGAGATCACGGACACAAAAAATTCTCATATCAGACTTTTACATCAAATAACAAATATTTGAAATTGTCAATCAAAAATACACTAGGCTTTTAGAAAACATGAAAATCTTTATGAGATAGAAAACTATTATTTTTTATTTTTCATGTTTTCAGAATTGCAACTCAACAGGTTCTCATTTGTGGATAACCGTAAGTGTATGTATGTCATACTTTTCTGATTCAATAGAATTTAATGATTTTGAATCTTGTTATGATAAAATGTCAAAAGCAAACATTAAACCCTGTTAGTTAATTTTCTTTTAAAGCTTTTTTTATCACGCTTTTGTTTAAATGAAGTTTTCCACAAACTAAGATACAACTTAATTACAACTAATACAGCAGTCCTTTCTACTAATTTGAATTGTTTCGGTATTTAGAGCAGTCGTTTTCTATTTATGTACTTACGATTTACTGTAAGTTTTAGGAGGATTACTGTTTTCATTAATAAAATAGATGGGTCGATGGCAGAGCGGTTAGCGCGCTTGGCTAGGTATCTAGTGGTCGCGAGTTAGAATCCTGCCTCGACCGATTTCGTTCACCTATAGCACAAGCATTTATTAGCTTAATTAAGGGAACGTAGAAATGTGTATATGTACTTGTTTAACAAGGACATATTTATTTAAAAAAAAATTCCTACATAAATGATTTTATTTTAATAATCCTTAGTGTTTGATTTGTATCTATGACATAAAATAACAGTCCCAAAATATGCTTTTGCCTAGTGGGCCTATTTGTTTTGTGGTATTAATAATAATAATATTTAAATAAATAATATGTGTTTTGTTAAATCATAATAGGTATAGTTTATATAAGGTATGACTGTTTTTATATAGATTTTTGAACATATTAGTATAGGAGAATGAATACGGAACGCCTAAGGAAGAAAATATACAATGCGGACAGGAATGAAATGAAAGGTCGGGGCCGCCCAAGAAATGTATGGCATGACCATGTGAGCGATATTTTGAAAGACGGAAATGTTAGAAGCGTGAATAAAAGACGAACGTGTATGAGACGATAGATGAATGTTGACGAGGCGATGAATGTATACAAAGATAGAAAAAAAGTGGTATTTGGTTCTCTCTGCCTACCCTGTGAGGTATAAGGCGTCACGGAATGAATGTATGTAAGTATGTATATATTTTGTTTCATTAAAAAATTGACAGAAAAATATACAAAAGAAATAGTGATAAAAAATATAAATAAAAAACCCTCTGACTACCCTTGCAAGTCGTCTTTCAAAAATATTATTAAAAAAATGTGCTATTACAAATACATAAAGACATAGGAACGTCGCTCCATGCCTTTTTACGTGTGGACAAACTATAGTGGGTCAATTGTGTACCCCGTTACCACATACAAGTTTTGCACAGCACTACTACACGTAAAATGGGGTTGTGTGGTTCAACCAACTTGAAACAGATTTGAGACTGGCAAATGAACACCTGCCTATAATGAATTAAAAAAAAAAAGAAATAGACTCGTTTAATTTGACTGATATTTAAATTTTATGAACTTATTTTTGTAAATCAATAATTCTTCTTCTTCTTCTTCTTTGTCAGCCATCTCTCCACTGCTGGATGTAGGCCTCCTCCAATGAAATCCATCTCTCTCGGTCCTGTGCTTCCCCCAGCCAACCCCTTCCCGCAACCGGAATGATATCGTCCACCCATCTTTTTTGTGGTCGCCCTACCGGTCTTTTATTTTCCCACGGTCTCCATTTTAGTATTCTGGGTGTCCACCTCTCGGTACCCTGTATTGCAACATGTCCTGCCCACTGCCATTTTTTTTGCAACACGGTCTGCTATGTCAACGACTTTTGTTTGGCGTCTTATTTCTTCATTTCTTATTTTATCCCGGAGGCTCACTCCTAACATTTGCCGTTCCATAGCTCATTGCGTACATTTCAATAATTATGTATATTTATTTATTTATTATTGCTTTTCGGGCTAACAGGTACTAAGTATGTCAAATAAGAATTCAAAATGCACCCAATAACAAATTGACACATTCTGGAGGTTTATGATATTATTCGTAGACTGAAAACACAACTTAAAACTGTGTCTCCAACGGGAATCGAACCTGAGATGTTAGATGCCTAACCAACTGAGCCACGAAGGCCGACTATATATATTATATTTAGTTTCTTTTGTTTTTAAATATTTCCTTTTCACCCGAGTGCTTGTACTCTGGTAAAGGGAAATTTGTTTATTATAAATTTAAAAAAGGTCAGGGATTCGTTAAAAAATTGTATTATATACAATTTAGCTAAATGAACTTTAATTTTGGTCGTAGGTATTTAATTTTCAAATAAAACTGCAGTAAATCGCACAAATCAACCGAAGCGAATGGTCATTATGAAATTATAATAATAATATATTCAGTCTCGTTTAGTAGAGCAGAATGTCGCTTTACGATTTCCAGTAGGTACAAACGATAAACAGATGACGCAAAACTTCAATTAATTACGCATTGTGAACGTTGTATGAATATTCATTGTCATTATTTTACACTGATAAAATATGTATGAAAATGAATTATTTTCGAACAATGATGTTTCAATAATATTCCTACAATCTCGTTTAGCGAGCAACACTATTTCTTTTTCGTATTATGCTTTACGCCATACGTTCACAAAATATCAAGACAAATTATTCATATCGGGCATTTTCAACAAAAAACCCGTACTTAGTAAAAATACGCTTGCAGTGGATAGTAAAATGCGTTTTCAAAACGTAGAAAATAGACACGAAGTAGGCGGACAGAATCGAGCGCAATATTTTTCTATCTTAACGCGCACCTCTTCTTCGATGGCGCTACAGCCCAAATCGAGCCTTGACCTCCGTTAACTTTCGCCTCCATCCCATCCTGTCCTCTGCTGCCACTTTCAAGCTCCTCTCCTGGAGAAGCTGAGACGCATCCTTTCTGACCTCATCTTCCTATCGCAGCCTTGGTCTTCATACCCTTCTTCTCCAACCCGGGTGTCTAGACATGATTCGTTTCGGCACCCGTGAGGTTGGCATTCGTTGTACATTGTACATGTCCAGCCCATCTCAGCCTAAGTAATTTCATGTGCGTTGAGATACTTGGCCCCTGATATATGTTGTATAACTCATCGTTACGTCTAATGCGCCATTCATCGACATCGCAGTACCTTTTATTCAAAGGTGTCCAGCATTTCAAACATCTTCGCCATTATGGTCAATGTCTCGCATCCATATGCCAACATTGTTCTGACTATGGCCTTGTAAAGTGTGACTTTTGTTTTACTATGGACACTGCGAGATTTAAAAACCGGGAGCAATGAAAAATGTGTTTTGTTAGCTGCCGTAATTATTTTTCTTATCTCAGCTGGATCTTCATTATTTTCGGTCAGACTGAAACCCAGGAAAGTGAACTGATCCACTACTTCAAACGAGTTGTATATTTTTTAAATAATTCTTTACTTTTTGCCTTCATTATAATTTCATGATACGAGGTCCCCTCCTGAGTATTGTACATAAGTCTTAGGAATTTCATTGTCTCTGCTGCTGGCTGTCAGTGAAGGGAGGTATACATGTACTCAACATTTAACAGACCCCTCTGGTGGACGTAGTATTACTACTTCTCACCTTTTCTCACTATATCCCTCTCATTGGCGAGCACCTATCGCCTTAATAATCGTAGGTATTCCAAGATGTCTCAAATGAAAACCGTTGATATATTTGAGCAACCGTTATTGTGTATGTTTAATTCCTGTTACCACTGGTTGTGGTTAATTTTTTAGAATATGACCCGACTACCTCACTGTTGCGTTAATACAAGGTCAGCGAAAAATGGGTTAGTTAATGTACTTTGTCTTGTATATGTCATATATGTAAATATATGTTGGTTTGTCTTTCAAGATACTTACATTTTCCTCTTTTAGAATATCGTTAGCAAGGTCGTGCCATTCTTTTCTTAGACGACTCCCACTTCTTGTTCTATTCATTCCAGTAGCTTTGTATATATTCTTGGTCAGGCTTTCTCTATTCATTCTTCCCACGTGGAAAATCTCAATGGAAAATTATTTTTTTTTATTATATATATGGTAATTTTGATTATTAAATTAGCATTTTTTACTGTCGGATATCGGGGAAAACACATCTTTGATGAGATTTAAGAACAAAAATATGGATATGTTGTATACCTATGTTTCATTTAAACGTTAGTGAATGGTGATGAGGTTCGTGATTTTTATGAATCAGACCGAGATATTTTACACTATTTTAAACTAAGATCATAACAAAACCTAGAAATCCAAAATCTGGAGTTATTAGCATGCAAAAAGTCAACTACGCCATACAAAATGTTCCTTCGTACACGCATCTTGGCTTAATAATGTCGATTCATTCAAATACTTTCATTGCATCTTTTGAAACTGAGACTGTCATGTAATATTTTTCTTGTAACTTACACAGTAATACAAAAGTTATCCTTGTAACTGACTCTGTGATAAGGTATATTTTTTTCCTCAGACCCTTGTATTTTCAGCAGTATGATCAAGACTGAGAATAAAGTGGTCTTTGTTCTTCACTAGTAAAGACCTAAAGCTTAAAAAAATTGGAATTTTAAAAACAATTGATATTCCATTCTCCTGGCCACAACCGAAGCGGGCATCAAAAGAAAACATAAATGATTTATCTAACCCTTGAGATTACACAACAGAAAAGTTTAGTATCGAAAAGCTAAAATTTTCAGGGAAAACTCCGGCGAAAAATTTGAATAAAAATTCAATTTTTAGCAAATTTCCAAATATACATTTTTTTGTATTGTTAGGCACATTTCAAAGATCATGGATAAAAGGGACACCGATGAAATATGTTTCTTAAAAATGTGAATATTTCTGTGAAATACTTATTGCGGAATATATTTTCATATTGTTATTTTTATCATAATATTCCTTTGTGCTTGTACCTAAGTATTACTACTCTCCCTTGTCCCAATATGTGTTTTATTCTTGGCTGTAAATACTTGTTAGATATATATTAAAAATATAATTGTTTTTAAAAAATTCAGATTGATTTAAATCACTAATCGTATTAGTTAAAACAAAGGCATGAAAAATATAATGTATTACTATGTACGATTTTATGAGCAATGATTTTTTTAAAATGATTCATTTTGTGAAACATTTAAAAAAAATCCTGAAGGATTTCATTAAAAACTTTATATCTACCACTTCTCTATTTATAATTTCATCTCTTAATTTATTGTTTTACAGTGTACCAAAAAATTTCGTCATCTTGGTTGTTGCTCTTATGACAAAGGAACAATTATAAAAATGATTTCTTATGATAATGTATCATGAATTTAAGCTTTGTATTTTTTATGATAATGTATCATGAATTTAAGCTTTGTATTTTTTATGATAATGTATCATGAATTTAAGCTTTGTATTTTTTATGATAATGAATCATGAATTTAAGCTTTGTATTTTTGATTTACTGTTATAAAAAATATAATAAAAATTAAATCAAAATAAATAATTAAGTATTTACATACCTCTAAATTTGTTGTGTGAACTATCAACAACACATCTGAAATCCGATTCGAAATTTATGATTTAAAAAAAATTGACATATCAACAAATATAAACACTATTTTTTTTTTATATTTATTCAAAACACGAATTGTACGAGTGTGATATTTCCGCGGTTTTTCGATTAAACAACTAATCAACTAGCTTTTGATAAAGTTGCGCCTGTTGTCGGTCAACTATTCAACTAAACCCGTTGAAGACACTGAATTACTTCACGGAAGCGTTGATACATATAGACAGCGATTGTGTAACGTGTTCTGTGATAAGTGATTAGGTGTAGCTCAGTATATACAAACCCAATTTTATTCTGGGCATTATGTATAAACAGAGAGTTACATTAATTTGTATGTAGCGACACAGCGATGTTAACAAACCGACTCTGCGTTAGCGTCTAATGAACTCAATCGCAAAGTATTTAGTCGTATTCGTTGTTATCATTTTGCGTCAAGGATTCACTCGTCTCGTGGTTGGACGATAATAAGTTCATCGCTGGCTGTCATTAGTGGAAAGATAGTCGCATACCTACTTTGTGCAACAATTATTGTGTTAACGCAATAAAATATATTTTTAATCATTATACTTAACGACACGAAATTTAATTAATTAAATTCGATCATATATTTCTTAAAAGAAATCCTAGCTTTCCATTTCAAAAGTGCAGGAGTAATCCAGTGGTCGCGAGTTAGAATCCTGCCACGACCGTTTTCGCTCACCTATCGCACAAGCATTTATGCTGGGAATGTATAAGGATGTATATGTACTTGTTTTAAGGACATATTCAACCTTTCAAAAAATGATAACGATTGCTTTATTTATTTATTTACTCGTATTACGTTCAACGCTCATGGAAGCATTTACAAAAATGTGTTTAAAAATAAAAAAACAAACATCGCACCATCGAATTACGCATCGGGTTATCATAATCAATTCCATTAGCGCGCACTACTGTATAATCTTATAAAAATATATATTCTTATAAAAATATATGTGTCAATGAGAAAGATTTTTTTGGTTCAGTTAATGATAATGGACTTTGGAGGATACGCTATAATCATGAACTACAAGCATTATATGATGAACCCAACATTGTACCTACAAGTCATAAAAGTACGTAGACAGCAGTGATGAATGATGATCGTATCCCCAAAAAGGCTTAATACCAATCCAGAAGGCAGAAGAAGTAGAGGCAGTCCCAAGCTATGATGGCTGCATGACACAGAAGACGACACGGGCGATCGAAATAACAAACTGGAAGAGAGAGGCGGATGACTGGGACGGCTGGAGAAGGATTGTGGAGGAGGCCAGAGCCCACACAGGGCTGTAGCGCTAATGATGATGATGAACTGTCAATACTTTGAATATTTTGACTAGTGGGATATTTTTAGTTGCTATTATTCTATGTCTTATTTTGTTAATTGGATAAGTATGTAGGATATTCCCAAATAATAATAAATATGGGAAATATGACTTTTGAGGTGCATAATAAAGTAATTAACTTTTTTTTAACATATTTGTGTCTAAACTACCGCTATTTTGAGGTGCATAACAAAGTAATTAACTTTTTTTAAACATATTTGTTTCTAAATTACCGCTATTTTGAGGTGCATAATAAATTATTTAACTTTTTTTAAGCATATTTGAGTAAAACTACCGCTATTTTAAGGTGCATTATAAAGTAATTAACTTTTTTTAAACATATTTGTGTCTAAACTACCGCTATTTTGAGGTGCATAACAAAGTAATTAACTTTTTTTAAACATATTTGTTTCTAAATTACCGCTATTTTGAGGTGCATAATAAATGATTTAACTTTTTTTAAGCATATTTGAGTAAAACTACCGCTATTTTAAGGTGCATTACAAAGTAATTTACTTTTTTTAAACATATTTGTGTCTAAACTACCGCTATTTTGAAGTGCAGTTAAAGTAATTAAAATATTTACCGCTAATTTTCAAGCGAAATCTTTTTTAAATACATTATTGGAAATTTTCTTAATGAGCGAGGGTAACAGAAGAAATAATCTCTAAAGCCAGATGAGAATTTTACATACATACATACATACCATCACGCCATGTCCCTTACGGGGTAGGCGGAGAGAAACGAACGCCATATCTTTCTATCCTGGCACACATTCATCGCCTCGTCAACATTCATGCATCGTCTCATACATGTTCGTCTATTGTACATGCTTCTAAAATTTTCGTTTTCCGTTCAGTTGAGAATTTTACAAAACCAAATAATTAATTCTAAGTGAACGTGTATCATGTAACTAGATATTAATAAGGTGGATTTATTAAATTTTAAAATAGGGACATTTTTTAAGATTTTCCATAAATTAATAACTGATCTGGGGGGCAAGTCCCGTCATACGGCGGAATCAAAACCCTCACGATTACCCGTATCATGGTTATTATTTTCATATGGAGTTCTATAATATTTTAAGATATTATACAACTCCATATGGTAATTACATCCATGGTAATCAAAAGGGTTTTAATTTCACTGTTTGACCAGACTTTCCCCCCTGGGCTAGGTTCTCGTCGAGTGACACACATGAAAACGTAATTGTACCTACAAAATATTTATTTTCAACGATGAATCTAGATGCAAAATAAGAATTTATACTGTTTACTTGCGTTTAATCGATAAAAATAATAATAATTGTTTTATTGGACTCAATAAAAATATGTTTATCTGAACGTTTGAACATATTTATCGCACTTATAAATGAAATAAATAAATCATTGTACCTAGTGTTACTATGGGTGAATGAACGCCATCATAATGTTATCTCGGACAACAAAAAATATATGAAATTATAATATCTTCAATGTAACGTGCAAAGTTAATTTAGATGGATCTGCTTAATGTGATTTGATCGATTTAACATAAAATGAAAAATATTTTTCATTATGTTGAGTCGAAATATTTTTTTTAAGTCCTCTGAAGTTTGATTTTCAATAAACGAAAATAAATAATAATAAAATACATATTTATTTGTTTATATTTTTTATTTATTTATTTACTTTACGTATAGTAGGTATTTTTATTTTATTGACCTAATTTGAAATTTTCATTTATTTAAAAATCTATAATCCATAATGTAGCAACTTGTTATTGGATGCATGTTAAATAAATATTTGACTGCTAGTTGCCCGAGGACCACTACAAAATGAAATAAAAACGAGTGGGTTGTGGCCAACACTATACTTGTTACTACCAATGTATTCAAATTTTGTATGGAAAACTTTCAACATTTTTATGAAAGAGTTTGTTCAATTTTTTTTTTATTTAAATATTTTGTTATTAAAATTTTAATATTATGAAATTTAACTAATTATGAAAGTGATGAGTCTTTTTACCAATTTGATAATACAAATATCATATATTAAGTTTCCTGAACTTGGGGTCACTTACAATATAAAAATATTCGACGTTTAAAAAAATGAGAAGCCCTATTCAGATATCCTTCAAATTTAATGGGGTCTAAGTGACTATTGAACATACAAATATGAAAATAATCTAATGAGTACTTAAGTCTATAAAGTACATTGTACATACAAATAGCACACAGTACATAGCACACGGCACACAGATGATCAGATAGTGATGAAACTTTAAGAATACTTTTGAGTCTTAGACTCGAATTTTTTAAAATAAACACGCCGTACATAACACACAGCACACACACACAGACACACACACACACACCCTCACACACACACACACACACACACCACACACACACACACACACACACACACACACACACACACACACACACACACACAAAACTCACATAAAATGTTCTACTCCGAATTCTGAGTAAATCCATGTATGGGAACATATATGCTGCGAGGCCTCTAGTTGGTGTTATTTCCCTCACACACACACACACACACACACACACACATACACACCCTCACACACACACACACACACACACACACACACACACACACACACACACACACAACACACACACACACACACACACACACACACACACACACACACACACACACACACACACACACACACATATATATTTAAGATTAAAATCAAAAATTTGTACTCATTTATTTTTTTGTTTATATCATTCTAGTTTTTGTGTAGCTTTTTATTTGTTTTGAAATTTTTTTATGATCTCTTTACACAATCCTTACATGTCTTTATATAAATTTAAACATTAGTTATAAAACTTAGTGATTAACAGTGTTATTAATAAAAATAAATTTGGTTCAATTGAACCCGGTTCAAAGTCTTAATCTGAAATTCAAATATTTTCATATAAGAATAAATAATTCTTGTATAAGAATATTTGAATTTCAGAAAAAGACTTTGAACCGGGTTCAATTGAACCAAATTTATTTTTATAAATAACACTGTAAATGTTTTGTGTATTATTTAGTATATGTGCTATGTTTTGGTGAGTGAAGCAATATAAAATAGATGCTCCCCTCTTTTAACACGAGATTTTATGTATCTCAATTAAAGAGGGTTATTATGAAACATAGCATGGAACTTGTAAACCTTGTTAATTGTAATTTATATGTTAATTTTTATTGATTTGATTTATAATATAAAAAAATACAATCTCGGCATGATACTAGTTGATAATCTGCAATAAAAAATAGCCTTAAAAATTGCGAAATCATAACTTCCCACTATATCCCCTTGGGTTAGTGATGAGAAAAATACTTATAGGAACTTATGGTTAAAATAAACAAAGATGCATTGATTTTTATTTAGCATACGATTTAAATTTATTTTATCATGTTTTTATAGTAGGTACCTATTACAAGTTATATGTAAATGATAATTTTGCGTTATCTCATCAATTTCAAAACAATTTTTTTAAAGTAGGTATATTATAGTCTCCTATTTTTTTCTGCAATAGGTACTATGTCCTCTTCTGATTCGTTTCAGAGTACGTAAACGTCTATAACCAAAGGGCCACCATGGATAAAAGGATTTTATCCGCGCGGTGTGTTAATGAGTCCCGTATAAATGCAGTCAACTTTTTGATGTTTGTCATATACTAATATTCAGACGGATAAATCGAGACGAGTCAGAATAGGACATATTGAGTATCTGAAAGTGTAAATTATTTTTTTTGTATATTATATTTTTTACCTCGTTTGCCGTTTTTATTTAATATGTGTCTTACAATGGTTTCGTTACCAATCAATTATGAGTGTGTTTATTTATTTATTATACAGGACATAGAAACATAAAATATATAGACGGTGAGAATCAACGTAGTACTTCCAATGTTCCAATAACAGGTGTTTTCAACATAATATATTGAATATATATATTGGTTTATTGAATATATGTTTTTATAACAAGGTTTTCTTCTCGTATTTCAATGTGTGTAATTTTTGTTCATGTGTGTATAAGGTAAGTTGCCGTTAGTAAATAAATAAATAAATAAATAAATAAATAAACAAATAAATAAATAAATAAATAAATAAATAAAGAAATAAATAAATAAATAAATAAATAAATAAATAAATGAATAAATAAATAAATAAATAAATAAATAAATAAATAATTAAAATAATTAAATAAATAAATAAATAAATATATAAATAAATAAATAAACAAATGGATAAATAAGTAAATAAATAAATGGATAAATAAGTAAGTAAGTAAATAAATAAATAAATAAATGGATAAATAAATAAATTAATAAATAAATACATAAATAAATAAATGGATAAATAAATAACTAAATGAAAAAAAAACAATAAATAAGTAAATATATAAAAAAAAAAAATAAATAAAAAAATTAATAAAAAAATGAATATAAATAAATAAACTAATTAATTAATTAATAAATAATAAACAAATTTAATAATAAATAAATAAACGAATAAATAAATATACAGATGGTAAATAAAAAAATAAATAGATAAATAAATAAAAACATAAATAAATAAATAAATAAACAAACAAATAAATAAATAATGAGTAAATCATAATTGATTAAATAAGGTAACTACATATAACAATCGCAGTGTGTTAATGTATACTTGTGTAGATGATAAACAATATATTTTTATTTACATTTAATTATTTCTTTATTATTTTCGGCTTTAAGTAACTCAGTTAGGTACCTTACGCTACGTGTTCAGCCTTCTAGAAATTTTCAGAAACGCCTAAAAAACTTCTCACTCCCACAGCGCTTTATATAATTTATGATCGAAGTCATTGCATGAATGATATTGTTTGGGGAGGATTTTCTTTACTTAAAGTAAGACACTAAAATCTAAGTACCAATATGTACTTAATAGCAATTCAAATCAAGTAAAGTATCTACACGATGAAAAGAGTCGTACCATTTACTAATATAGATTATATTTTTAAAATGAAAAAAAATAAATTCACTCAATACTCACTGCACTCAATAGATTATTTTTACAATTTTCAACCTGAAAATCAGTTTGTAATTCAAAACCAAACTGTTTTGTTGCTACAGTATTTTATTTGTAAGGTTATTAACTACACTAATATTAATCAAACCATTTAAAAAAGTAAGCACAGATGTAATTATATGTTTTTGGCCTTCGTGGCTCAGTTGGATAGGTATCTGACTGCTGATCCAAATTCCCGGTGGAGACACAATTTTTAATTGTGTTTTCAGTCTGGATCTGTGAGACGATTAATATCATAAGTTTCCAGAATGTGGCAACTTGTTATTGGGTGCGCACTTAATAAATATTTGACACAGTACCTGATAGTTGCTTGAGAAAAACGTAAAAAATAAAATAAAATAAAATGATGGTGTGAATAAAAAATTGTGAAATTCGACAATACCTCACCTTTTTGGTTTTCAAGATAAGTGTGTTTATCACAAATATAAGTAACGAATATATTTAAGTATGATTTCAATTAATGTATAGGTACTAATAAATTGGTGTATAAAGGTCATCGTCTGATTATTTTACTAATCGATTAAATTGATCAGATAATAAATGAAATTTTTTATTTTTAATTCAATTTTCATTTTAAATAAAGAACAATATTAATAATACTTATACTAATAGTTGTAGGTATCTGTATTTAATTTAATAATATCTTATATTAAACGTATTTGGAGTTAGATTTATCTACATAAAAAATACTAAATGGAATTATATTTAAACTTAACTTTAATAAAATTAAAATAAAACGAGTAGGTTGTGGCCAAGACTAAACTCTCCACACCATAGTAAGCGTACATTTTCCTTCTTGAAAGGTTGTCAATCTCAAAATGTATTTTTATTGAGAACATTTATATTAGATTTTTAAACAAATATATGATTCGCAGAGGACAAAAGTTTTCACAATACACCATACACACAAAAACATTGTCACGAAAAACATGATACCTGATGAGAAATTTTAAGTAAAATTGCATTACTAGCAAGATGAGCATGTATGAGACAGTGTATCAATGTTGATGAGGCGATGTATGTGTCAAGATAGAAGAATGCGGTGTCCGGTTCTCACTGCCTACCCCTTGAGGAAGATAGAAGTGGAGAGTAAAATATACACTTGTCTATAGAGACACATACACTATCAATATGAAGTTGATCACTGAATTTTACAGACCCATACAGAAGCAATTTTACTTCTGTTATATACATTTTTTATACAAATATGAAATTTATTTCACATTGATATGGCACACCATAGATTATTTTCTTTGAATTTTGACAATTCTTGAATACATTTTCATGTATATTTGTTGTATCAAAATTTCAAACAGTATAAACATACCTCGATTTTCCAGACCGTGATAGCATTTTGAAAATTAGGACAGTTGAAATCATAGAGAAGAAATTAACGGATATCTATGAAAATCTAATCAGTTCTAGGTCTATGCACTTTACACATATGATGTTAATATACGTCAATCGGACTTATAGTTTGGGCTGTAGAGAGGACACAAAAAGGATAATCCGTAGGTACGCCGAACGCCGTACACCGTACGCCATTTGCCATACATACAAACACATCACGATGAAACTCACAGTGTGCACTCTCTACATGATACCCGTTGAGAAATTGATTTAAAAAAAATACGCTTAAAAATTGTGAAATCATGACTCTCCACTATTCCATAGTGTGGAGAGTAGAAAGTTATGTTTTTTGTAAGTTAATTTTCCCACATAATATATAGTTATAAAAAAAATATATGAAAATTGACATATACGTTGACAATATTATTACATCAGCAAAATTAATATTCACAGAGACGTATAAAATACTTACTCATTACCATTTATGATTAATCGATGTAAAATATATGAACAAATATTTGATTTGAAGACGATGAATAAATTTTTCCTATAAATACTAGAAGCATTAGGTATCATAATCTATTGATCTGTCTTATATTGGGGGAAATCTTCCTTAGCAACTCACTGGAACGAAAAACCAAAAGTAGATACTTTTGCAAATAGATCATTGTTTAAAACTTATGTTAACTCTTTTCAAACGGTGAACATGACTATTCACTTTACATTTCAGTATTGGGTGTCAAAATAATTGGATCAGGCACCGATCCTGTAGACTCGAATGTATCTAATATATTTTTCAAATAAAAAAAAGATTTCGGAATGAATCTGTGGTCAAGATAGAAAAAAAAAATTGGTGTTTGGTTGTGCCAATAAAACGAGGGACATGGCGTGATGATATGAATGTATGCAGTAATATTGTCTTTCCTACAATATAACACAAATCCTTCGAAAATTGATGAGTTTCATAATTCCCATCATCAAACTTCTTAGCTTAGTTCAGATAGAACCACCTTGGATGTATTCCCTTTTCTAATAAAAAAGGAATCATCGAATTCGCATAACGTTATCGATAATTTTTCATATTTTAGTTTTTGATGATTTCGTCGTGAGTCAGATCAGATCTTGACCAAATTAAAATGGGGCCAATCAGAAAATACCATTTTTCTAATGAAAAAAAAAAATGGAAATCGGACAATGTAGTAAAAAATTATTGCCGAACATACATAAAAAAATCACATAGAATTGATAACATCATCCGATTTTGGATTTCGCATAAAAAAAGGAAAAACATCAAAAAAACATACGAAATCTTAACCTTTTTTCTATGGTCATTTTATTAAGCGTCAACAAAATACGTCTGATGTTGAATTATCTTATAAATTTTAATATTATCATATTTTTCAACATAAAGAGTTAAAATCGATTAAGATGAGTAACGAACCTAAATGAAATCGAATATTTTTTTAATTTCATATACGCAAACATTGGATTTTTTTTCCCTGTCGGGAGTCAAATGATATTTATACTGGCAAACTTTTTGACATCTCAATTGAGACGAAGTTGGGATATTATAGAAGAACTAGGAACTCGAGGCACCTACAGGGCTTACGACCTGTCATCGGCTGGTTAACGTGATCACTTTATGCGCTTGCGCAACGTTCACCAATTATGCCTTCTTATTGAGTTCCTTTATCAATGTAATTTTTGAAAGTTCTATATATTTGAATAATGTGTAACAATTCACCTGAAAATAAGGAATTATACTATTGCCATCTATGAAGTAAAGAAGAAACCTTTATTTGTAACGCCATCTATTGAGAAATTAGTTAATTTATAAACAATGAAAGCAACAGTCCCTATAAATGAGGTGACGGTGTCTCGCACAGATGTCTCCCCTAAACTGCGCCAGAAATATTATTTCATTTTTGGCTCGTTTACTTGTACCAATGTGTATGTAAATCGAATATTTTTTTAATTGCATTACGCAAACATTGGATTTTTTCCTATAGTAGTAGACTTCAACGTTTGTCTTGTCAAATCATTTAAAGGCTAATTTATTTTGTTGAATAAAATTATATCAGATTATGAGTTATAAACATGTTGGAAGACTGTGCTATGTAAGAATTGCGAGGCCATGTTATGTAAGGAAAAAAAAAGGTTAGTGTATTATAAATAATAAACATTAATGAAGACAAAAAAGCTGTTTACATTCATTATCCAAAAACGCAAACAAGAGGATATACATACAACTCAACATAACAAAAGTATTTACATACATTGCTAATAATATTTTATTAAGACCGGAATACGGATTCACGAGAAAAATAATATGCTTGTGTCTTGGTAAAAAAAAATAATTTACAGATTCTACGATATCTTGGCTTAATTATAGATAATAACCTGAGATGGCAAGACCATATAGAGTTATTGACAAATAGAATATTAAAACAAGGTTACGTTTACAGAAAACTTAGAAATATTCTTCACAAAAAAACAATGACAACTGTTTATTACGCACTTACTCACTCACTATTGGCATATGGAATTGTCGGTTGGGGAGGGTATGCCAAGACCATCATGGAAAAACTTTGTCAAGCTCAGAGATGCATTGCAAAAATAATACTCGCGTCGGTTGGGGAGGGTGTGCCAAGACCATCATGGAAAAACTTTGTCAAGCTCAGAGATGCATTGCAAAAATAATACTTAAGAACATACATACATACCATCACGCCGTTTCCCTATTTGGGGTAGGCAGAGAGAACCGAACGCCAGACTCTTCTATCTTGACATACCTGTTTTGCCTCATTTACATTCATACATCGCGTCATACATGCTCTCCTATTGTTCTGACTTCGTATGTTCCCCTCTTTCAAAATATCATTTATATGATCATGCCAGCTCTTTCTAGGTCGACCCTTACATCTCATTCCACTCTTTTCAGCCTTGTCTACTTTCTTTGTCAGTCGTTCATCGTTCATTCTCTCTACATGTCCGAACCATCGCAAATCATTTATCTCCATTCTACTCAAAATATCCCTTTCAATCTTACATTCTCTTTTGATATCTTGATTCCTTATCCTATCATAAATTGTTTTACCACACATTCGTCTTAGGGACCTCATTTCCCCAGCGTTAATTTTACTTTCATGCGTCTTCTGCCATGCCCATGTCTCACTTGCATACATTATGGTTGGAACGAAAATAGCGTTGTGCACAGCGAGTTTTGCTGGCCTTGAAATAATTGGGTCAGCCATTATTGTTCTTAATGCACCATTTACTCTATTTGCTGCCGTTACCCTTCTTTCTATATCCTTTTCCAATTTTCCATCACGCTGAAACATACTTCCTAGATACACATATTCATCCACTTGTTCTAGAAAAAGTAGTTTCATTATTAACTCGTATCTCGCATATTGTTCGTCTTTCGCCTTTCTCAAATACCATTTACCATACTTAAGAAACCTTTCGAATATCATACAGAAAACCTTTACAACAAGATCAAAGTATTTGACCCTAGA